>OU892289.1:9688995-9845304 GCA_917834065.1 Ceutorhynchus assimilis | reverse complement strand
TTGATTATTGAGGTTAGCTTAAATACGTCAGGGTCAGACCGTGTTCAGTAAATTGACGATTTAATTATCTGTCACCCACAAGATGCGCGCGCAGCACAGGTAAAATGAGAAAGGTCCATTCAAATATTTTCAATGAACCACCTCAAAATAATGCCAATGTACTTACAGCTTTGAAAGACGAAAGGTGAAATTTTTTGAAAAAACCTCGTTGAAAGAAATTTCTAGTCGTCTGTTTATTTATGATTTTAATAGTAATTTTAATTTTCTAATAAATACCTACCTAATGATGATGCTGACGTCTTCATTATTCAAAAAACTCTTTCAAACCACAAACCTCTTCCGAAGCTACTCTACCTATGCAGCTAATGGCTCCATCATCATTACCACGTATGAAAAAGTTAAATTTGGGGTTTCGAAAGAAGATTTCCATGATAGGGACTGATTTTTTAGAAAATTTTGGAATAGTAGTTGACTTAACTTAAAAAAAACAAAATGTATAATTCACCGATACATTTTCATATAGTTTTGGCACTGTTAATGTTTATTTTATATAAAAAATTGAAACCGTAAATCATTTGTCCATATATTCATAAAATACCTAACAACTTAACGAATTTGCTAACATAACTAAATGTTCAGCAACAAATCTTGACTAAAGGCCTACCTGTGCACTCTAAAACAAGAAGAACAAATCCTGAAAAACTGGCAGCTGCTAAGAAAGAATTAAATTTTGTGTGGCGAGAAGGAATTATACGATAGTCAAAATGTCCCTGGGCCAGCCCTTTACATATGGTTGAAAAATCCAATGGAGAATGACGCCCATATGGTGACTATGAAAGACTAACTGCAATCGCACTATATTGCTGGCCGCTATTCACTTCCGAATATCAAGGAACCTACGCATTTGTGATGGAGAATCACAATATATCGGGATGTTTGGTACATCTATGGAAACATTTCAATGAGTGATAGTTGGGGGATATTTGGAAGCTGTTTGACCATATTTACATGCAAAGTTTCGCCGTTTTTTGAGATATCGCCATTTTTAGATATTTTGAATCCATGTATTTCAACACATAACTTGGGCTACATATTTTTTGTATCCATCATTCGGTTTTTCTTTCCGTATTGTTTCAAAAGAGTCCATATTAGGAATGTCGGAAAAAAATTGAAAAAGTGTTAAAGTGTTTACTACCAAAAAAAAAAAAAACAATATATTCTAGGAACAGTTCAAATATTTCCCAAAAATATCTAAAAATGCTGATATCTCAAAAATGACGAAACTTTGCATGAGGGAAAAAATGGTCAAACAGCTTCCAAATGACCCCAACTATCGTACACATTGGACTCGATGTATCAAACACACTGTATTCTTTTTTTTTTCTTCAAAAATTGAACTTTATTAAATAATTTCATCAAATTCCATTGTCATCTGAAGAAATAGAAAAACACTGAGATTATTACCCCCATTTTGAATATGTCAGAATGTCCTTTGGATTGAGGAATAATACGCACAAAGCTGTCAGCTATTTATTCATCAAATTACCAGAGATCTTCCTTTTTTGTTTTACACATAGGTACCTATATCGATGACTTTTTTATTGCTTCTCAAGATGAAGAAACCCACAAAATGCGTTTAAGACAACCTTTCAAGAGAAATGGGAAAATAGAGGCAATAAAGAATTTTCCAAGACCAAAAACTTTGGTTTAAGTTTAACGGTTCTTAGGAATATTCAATTTATTATCGTTGTGCAATTCCTAATGCTGCACAATATCATGCACCATCAGGTACCTAAATGTATTTTTCAAAGGTAATCCACAAAAAAAAACAAGAAGTTATTTGGGAAAATTATCAAATTAATGCTTTCAAAAAAATCAAAGAAACTAAAGATAATGCAACTTTATTGACTTATCTAGCCCCTGAACTTCCAATTTGTTTTCTTCATTCATGAAGATCTTTGGGATACAAACAAAACAGAATTTCAAAAATAGTAGGTATCCTGATATTACAAGGTAATAAGTATCTAGCTTGAATTATGATTATTCTGTTGCTTACAGAATCCTGGCGATTGTCGGAAGGCACATTTCAGGAAATAAACAAACCATGGACAAAGTACTAATTACTAATTGTACATTACAAATTACAATTGAATTAAGTACAATCTTTGTATCACACCGAGGTCCCAATTAATCTAATCTGAAAAACCCAAGATTCTTTAAATTAACTAAATCACAGTAATGATCTACAAACTTAAGTTTTCTTTTTGAATGTTTACAATTTTGTAGCAAACAAGTGCAAATTGCCATCAATACAATGCAAATTAACAGCTCTAAACATGCGCTAGCTAGAGGTGCGTTTTGATAATAGTTGCAGGTCATAGGTCATGGCTTCGAAGTATTCGAGCAAGTGCCTACACCAAATTATATTTTGGAGACAGTACTTGAAGAGTAAGACGTGTTATTCACTATCTTAAATATTGTCAAATAATATCAAATAACATCAGATGAAGGCTTATAGAAATTATTCGAACCATATCAATTATTAACGGTCGTGATCCATAAAATGAATTATCCACTATGCTTAAAAAATCTGTACAATACAATGATTTCCATATTTGGCAATCACCATGTATTGCCAAGAAATGCGACTGATTGTCAAGAATTTTTTGTATGAGTACCAGGTATGTTTTCCATTTTTTTGGCGATTCCTATATGATTCCCAATTGATTAACCTGATCTCCTTCAAGTAAAATCATTCGATCCTAGTTAATTTTATCACGAAACCGATGTCTAATCGTTAAGCTTCCCCAATGATAGGACCAATATATCGTACTATACATATAGCATCTATCATAAGAACTGGCTGGGTAGATGGATAAAAGTTACGTCTTGTTCGCCCTTTCCGGAAACGCTGATCCTATTAATCGCATCACCAGCTGATATCCTTTGTATTTTTTCAATCGTGTTCATTAAAGAGAGATTAAAAATCAGCTGGTGATCGGGTTAATAGGATCAGCATTTCCGAAAAAGCCTTTTGTCTCTCAGTTATTTGCATTATAATTTATTTATTAATAATGAGCGTGTAATTTATTACGTACAGTAAGTACATTCATATGGTCTAGTCTAGATGGTCTAGATATAAATGAATGTTAAATATGTTAATATTTGAATATTTGTAGTGTTTGTATTTTTTTTTTTTAAATTTCAATCAAATGACTTATCTTCATAGTAAATAGATCACTGCCACTCCATGTGACGGGTCAATCAAAAATAAAACATCCATGAACTTCTTTTCTGAACCATTTGAAAATATCCATATTGTCGCGAAAATCTGGCGGAAGCGCCAGGGTATACAGAATTGGACACCTGATTCGAGATTTTACGTTGATGTTCGGGAACAAGGTCGATCTCGGTTATTCCGGATTTTGCAAGAATAGATCAGGGATATATAAAGGCCGGTATTAGTTAGTAGTTTTTAACTTTAAGTTCGACTGTGATATGATTAAGATAGTGATTATTGTTGAGAGTTGTAAAGAGTTTAGTTGTTTCAGTTAATTATTGAAGTTATTAGTGTCAGAGTGTAACGTGGAATAATTATTGTTGTGTTAATTGGACTTTAATTTTGGAATAAGCGGACCCAAGATTCCTGTCACGCAAGCCAGAGCTATGACAATATCTTTTTGTGAAAATTTAATTTTAAATTTTTCTGATTTGCAGTTAATTACTCGCCCTGGGACACCATTGCGCGTATTAATACACCGCATAATAGGAATCTAAAATAATGAATATTTCTTTGATTCCACTAAAATGTTCTTTTGAATCAGAGAATTATTCAGTTAGGGTTTGACTCGAAAAAAGTTATTTCTAATCCTGATTCATTTTGGTTTCGTCTCTGCTTCCCGCTTGTCTAGTATAGGTATTTCTCAAGTTAATTCTCTTACTATTCCTTTTTAAGTTCTCATTGAGTTGGGTTCCCGACTTTTCCCGTGAGTCTTTCTTCAGCGACATTCCCATAACTCTTAATACTCGATCACTCGACAAACGTCCCTACTTTTCTGAGAAGAACCGAATTAAAGTTAACTTCTATATCACTCTGGTTATTCCATCATTGAGCGTCACTGCCAGGCACGACTTGTCTACCTACTTTTTTTGCCCATAATAATCTCCTAATGCCGATATTACATCTGTGTATTTTTCCGTGTATTTATTCATGTAGTTCAGGGTGCCAACATTATTTTGTTTCTCATAATGCTGATTTATGTTGAAATTTTTCGGTTGTCACCCTGAACTACATGTTATTCACGGAAAAATATACAGAAGTAATACGGGCATAATTGTCCCGAATCGTAGGTAATTGCTGAACCTTGATGTGTACTGAAGAAATTCTGTGTCTTCTTTTGGCAAGTCGGATTCGAGAGAGGTTTCAAAATTCATGTTTCCATTTCCATGATCTACAACATTGTTATCTTGTTCTTCTTCTTCTTCTTCAAGTTTTGAACTTTTCTCAGTCTCGGATTCACTTATATGTAAATTGGCATGGTTATTGTAAAACTAGTTGGGAAATCAACATTTAACCAACACTTCGTATCTATTTCCATTCCAAATTGTCTAGCACTCATTATCTATTGGTCAAAGGCAAATACACAACCGACCAGTATGCCGTGTAGTTTAAAATGTGTTAAAAATTGATTTATGACATGCGATTTCTAGGTTAGAATGAAATGTGATTCACAGCGATTGAGTACCACATGATTCTTAGCGAGTGCCAATGAATTCCTGTGATTCCCAAGCGATTTTCTTTTATTCCTGATTACCATGAGATTCCCAAAAAAACTGACAATGATTTCCACTAGTGGTTCACCCCTTGCAAAATACCTACCTCGATGAAATTATAAAGAAATCCAACTTCCAGATTTAGATATTAAAATTTTCTGTGATACCTACATCCATCAATAGAAAATATCGGTTATTTGCCTTCCTACTCCTTTGAATTCACGCAAACAAGTTATTGATAAAAATAATTGTCTTCCACATCCTGGTTCTATATACATACAAGAGTTGCAGGTAGTTTTATCAATACATAATTTTGAATGGCCAAAATATGGAAAAGAACATTAAAATATGGGTTCGTTATTTGCATTCCGTATGTCAAAAAACCAGAGTTACAAGACATGTTTGCAGTACCAAAAACGATTATGAAATTTTTCAGATAAGATTTGAACAAGTTCTTATAATTGATTGGGCCTCTTCCGCCTTCTGATGGTTATATACTTGCTCACTTGCATAAACAGATGTACAAGATGACCAGAAGTTATTCCCCATCAAGAATATAATGGCAATAGCTTGAGCTGCGAAAACGTTTTTAACTAGATGGATTATGGATTGCTAGATTTGGAGTTTCGTTAAAAATAACAACTGATCGGATTGGACAGTTGGAAATGTCTTCATACAGAGAATTCACAAAGCTTCTGGGTATTCACCCTATAAAGACGTACTACAGCATATTATCCCCATTCCTGCGCTAGACAGACATCTTACCATAGGTTATGTTGGGCCTAATAAGAATATCTTACTGTAAAAGAAGATGTTGATTGTTCTTTTGCAGAATTTGTTTATGGCACAACCCTTCCAGGTGAGATGTTCTTTCAAAGTGCTTGGTCACCAATGCATCACGTTGAAAGAGTTACATCAAGCCATGGAAAAAATTAAACCTAAAAGTGCTTCAGATCATAGCAAGAAAAGCGCTTTCGTCCATAGAGATTCAGTAGATTGTTGACATGTATTTACCAGAATAGACCAGAGGCAAGAATAGTTTGGAATGTCTTTAGTGGTCCATACAAAGTTCATGAAAGATCTAGATCTCATTGATAGAAAACGAAAAACGGTTTAATTGATAGGCTCAAACCAGCCTTCTTCAAAGAAATAATAATTGATGGATTATATTTTAACAACAACAAAATTAAGACTGATAAGAGTCAGATTTAATTTAAAATGTTAAAATATTTTGGAATATGGTTATTCTTAATTTGATAAATGTTAATGGTTGATGTAGCAATACTACGTCTTCATCAAGAAGAGTCTGATTGCTGCAGCGGAAGCGGAATAATCCTTTAGGTTTGGCTAAATATGAAAATACTAAACATAGATGCTCATGAGACCAAGAAAATTATAAGGAAAGATCTCATAAATCTATAAGAAGGAAAAGTACTTACTACAAACTAAGTACAAAAGATGACAACGATGAGAGAAACTTTAAAGAAGCACAAGAAAAAGTACGGAAAACTATTACTAAAAAAACGAGACTTGGGAACAAACCTGTACTTAAATCAACACATATTTAGGAGAAAGCAGGAGTACGGAGAACTGAAGGACATTAAAAATCTCTTCGACAAAAAAAAAAACAAAACCGATGAAAGTAGATCAAAAGCATGGGAAAAGTAGCTAGGTACCTCTCTAAATTGTTCACGAAAAGCAGACCAGGACCGGGACTCTGATGTGTATAACGGATAGAGATCGTTGTCTCTATCGCTATGGTACTTGCTGTCTTCTTCTGTCTTTTCAAAATCAATAGAGAGAAGTCGTCAATAGAGATAGAGAGAATATCTCTATTCTTTCACAGATTCCTAGCCCAGATTTCCAAAATCAGAAAAACGACAACACATTAAATCTCCTGTTAGCATCACCATAAAAGAGGTATAAGCCGTACCTATGTAAATTACTATAAATCAGAAAATCCCCTCGTACCAAAATTAATGAAAAATGATAGGTAGGTACCTACCAAAAAACTCTTCTCATCTTCAGATACCTACTCTTGTATCAATGACAAAACATTACCGGAAAAATGAAAAAATCTTCATATTGTCTACCGTATAAGAAAATTCCATTGATCGACTCCACAATATACTCTGGTGTTTCGCGGACGATCAAAATATTTTGGCACAAGATCACCAAGACTTGAAATATATGGCAAGGAAGCCAGCGAAAGAGTATGGGAGCTGAAAGCAAAGTCTCTGAAAGTAACCTTAGTAAGATAGAATAAATGTGTATTGGAGGAGAACAGCGAGATTTGATATCTACTGGAAGAAACAAGAAACACAACAAAAATTTAAAACACTCTGCACAATATATACCTATTCATATTTTGTAGGAATGTTCATTACAAATGATGGGATGTTAGATGAAGCAATTGACACACAGAAATAACTAAGGCAGAACCATGGGGACAAAAAAGTATCAAAGAATAATAAACATCGAATATACACAGTATATAAAAAGCATAACAACATACAGTATAGTTACAGTAGTACTGATACCTGATGGTCTTTGAAACAGAAAACAATTAAAATGCTCGAAACCTAGGAGATTGCTGCAGGAATCTCAAGACCCGATAAAATGAGAAACGAGAGAATTAGAGAAATTATGAAAGTACAACATACGATAACAGTAGAAGACAGGAGATAATCAACTGAGGTGGTACGGGCATGTCCAAATAATGCTAGAAGATCGATTACTGATCAAGTTGAACACCACAGGGACGAAAAAGAACCGGGAGAATTAGATTAAGTGGGAGAGAGGGTATCAATGAAGATATTCAAGATTAGGAAGGGTTGTTTGTTTGTGTCGCATCAACTAGAACTGAGCGCAAAATACTCCAGGTTTGTGGTGTTACCAGGTTTCTACTAAAACTGGTTTAGAACAATAAATATTCTGAGACAAACAAACGAGTTTTTTATTGTATGATTTTTTATTTGTTAGGAAGATTATCATTATTTAGGTATATTCCGAAATCGAATTTGTTTTATCAAGTGATGAAGATGTGGAGAAGACTGTGACGTTGCAGGCAGCCAGTTTTTTTACAAAGGAATAATGGAAGGGACAGGGAACCGTCAGATGTGGCGTATTTGTCATTTAATTCTAGGCTGCCCTATATCTTACTCCTCCTCGAAAGCAAGTGCAGGTTGAACATGAACTAAACAAACTGTACTTCACAAACGAACGCCCCAAAGCAGGAAATGCTGCTCCCTACAACACAAACAAACAAACCTTACAGAGAAGAGTATTTATGCGGGAAGATCGAGAGAATAACTATAACTGACATATAATCAGAACTATGAGATGACAAGCGATGACGCAAGGTAAAACATCTGCCAGAAGAACTAGGTATATATACTTATATCTATATCTATTTGCTGGCTTCAGCTTCGCTTCGTCTGGTAATTTACTCCGTCGGCCGAGAAAGTATCACTTTTCCTTATTGTAAATACTCATACAATCACTAATATTTTCATACTTTGGGTAGTTCAAAAACGACTATGTACATTTTATCTAATTTAACTTCTGTAATGTAACTTTTACTGATTCCATCATCATGAGGCGAGTTCGGAAATGACATCGCAGATGCCACAGATTTTTTCACACGTGACTTCAAATTGATTTTACTTAAGGTGAACACGTGACAACTGTCGAAATTTTCATCGATATACCTACTCTTAGAGCTATTTTCTGAATGCGGCCATGGAATCTTCATCATTCATCATCTGAGATCGATAGATACTCTAAGTAGAAAAGATGCTCAAAATTATTTTCCTTATACAAATTCAAGTCAAACATTCTCTTTACCTCGTAAGAAAATCAAATAAATATAAATTCTAAAACCAATTATTTCATAAAAAGCTAATACAATAGAAATAGATGTTAAATTATTACCATCAGCATCAGATACAGGTAAAGTACCAAGCCTACTTATAGCAAAATCCCAACCATCAGATGATTTTATATGCAAAACTATTCATTAAAAGTGTTCTCGCTGGGGCCGTCGCCCGCGGCCCGAATAAATTACTCTCCCATTTGTTAATTGTTAATTGTAATTACCCTTTCAATACGATTTATTGACTGAAAACAATGCCCGACGTCATGTAGCAATTAATTTCGCGCGAACTTGTTACAGTTTACAATTTAAAAACGACGACGATTTATTTTCCGCTTGTCGCTTTAATTGATGACCGGGGTTGTGTTCTTAGGTAGGTACATTCCAATTGGAATCTGCAAATGTATTTTTGTATTGAAAAATGTAATTCAAATATTTGTTAATGGTAGAAAAATCCGACAGGAAATCGTTTAAACATATCATCGTTCAGATATAAAGTATATTGATCCATTAACGACATATTTTATGTGCCTATCAAAGAATTTTAATGTAATTCCTTATACGTGATTATGCTATTATTATTGAAAAAACTTGTTCATGATTTATCACTGATGTAAATTTTCTTGTTTGTTCTTTACAATATATATATATTTTTTCAATTGAATATTCTTCTCATCGTTTGGTAAGTCTTAGGGCGTTATCTAAAGTCATTATTATAAGTCACATGAAAGCAATTACCAAAACTTACCTCAAATTAAATTCGAAAAGTTATCCTCGCTTCAACTTCAAACTTCACAAACAGCACGAAATGTCACTTTTCAAAAAAAAAAGAAGAAAAAATCCTGGAGAAAAGAAGTCAAAATCCCGTAGTCTCTAACAAACTTGAACTGTCACTATAAACCCAAAAAACTTTTACCGACATCAGCACAGAAGGGGCACATCTAAGCGACTCCAGGCTACTCTCACGGGGATGCTGAACAGGCTCCGCCTCGCTATCAGAAGTGTCATCGGAGGCTCCGCCCGTCGCGGTTTAAAAATAGACCAATCACGCGCGACGCTGACGCGTGCGCCACCTGACGGAAGCGGTCAGAAGCTGGCGAGCTTATAGTAGGACTGAGGACTTGCAGGGAGGAATATGTCGGGACTTGGACGATGAAAAAGTTGTCTGCGTCATGGTGTCTGACAGGAAGGATTTTAAGAGGATTTGAATTGTTTTAAAGGGTAAAGAAAAAAGTTGTGGGGATTTGTTTTTTTTTTTAATCCCCCTAATTTTACATGAAAATGTTAATAGGTTTACCTACAAGATAAAAAAAAAACAGTTCGTCAGCTGAAAGTCTCCTTCAATGATAGTTGATGTAAGACTGTGGATGATCAAGTTTTCTTAGTAACAAAAAATACCTGAATGATTGTTCCTGTCTTTGTCTTGTTCACAATAGGTATTATTTATTGACAGTGAAACCTAATCAGGACAAAATAACATTTGCTGATAATACATCAGACTATTGTTTCTAGCTAATTGTTGTGAGACAAGACGCAAAGAAGATATTAGGTATTACAGGCAAAAAGCTTCTGCGGTATGATAATGACATGCGTGACAAGACAAGTGACAAGTTTACGAAAAAAAAATTTGACATATGACTGACATAGTTGACGTACTAATGCAATTATAGTCACAAAGTCACAAGTCTCATCAACATTTTGGCTCTTGACTTATTATTAAAACAATCAAACGTACATCTCATTCTCAAAAATCGTTTATAATCGACTTTTGTTCTTATTAGGTAGGTATCTATATGTAATAATTTCTGCCAACTTCGAACTTCGACGATAGGCGAATTCAGTTAATCCTCCTAACATTAAGAGATAACAATGTTGACAGAAGCTCACGTGATCTTTCATTTGAAGTTACAAAAGTGCTCACGCGGGGTTGTCATCTTTTCGCTCGAGGAGGATTAACCGAACTCTACTGATGTATTTCATAAGTACACACTAATATTATTTATTTGCACTTACTTTTTTAAGAACGGGTATCTATACCTATAGGTACAGGGTTATTGGTTATAAATGTCACCCCCCTCTATCTTTTTTATTTGACATTTTAGAAAAAAGTGTCCCAAATAAAAGTTTTATGGTTGAAATAATTTTTTTTGAAAAACTCCCTTTCGCATATACAGGGTGTTCCAGAAATGCTGGTCGTGCTTCAACTTTCTTATTTTAAATGGAACACCCTGTATATTATTGAATATTCGGATTCTACGTAAAATTTTGTGATTTCATGTGATATACTTACCCTATACCTAAGTTCAACTATTTTGGAAATATTGACAGTTGAAAATTGACTTTTTTGCAACTTTGACAGGCTGTGAAACCGAAACTGTTAATCTGAGAGCAAAACCGAACTTACATTTTTTTCTTGGATTTTCATAAGCTATGATTTGACACCAACTGAACCAACTGAATTTAACCGGAGATTAAATTTAATTTGAATTTTTAATCATGGATTAAATTCAAAGTTAGTATGTCAAATATCAGTGTCAACTGATAGTTTATGAAAATCCAAGATAAAAACATAAGATCGGTTTTGCTCTAAAATTAACCGTTTAGGTTTTACAGCCTGTCAAAGTTGCAAAAAGTCAATTTTCAACCATCAATATTTCCAAAACAGTTGAACTTAGGTATAGGGTATATCACATGAAATCTGCTCAAAATTTTATGTAGAATCCGAATATTCAATGATATATACAGGGTATTCCATTTGAAATAAGAAAGTTGGAGCGCGACCAGCTTTTCTAATATGCGAAAGTGAGTTTTTCAAAAAATTTAATTTCGACCATAAAACTTTAATTTGGGACACTTTTCTCTAAAATGTCAAAAAAAAAAGATAGAGGGGGGTGACATTTATAACCAATAACCCTGTACCTACCTACCACTTTTATTGGTTCAAAACAAATACTTATTACAGGTACCTAAACAACATAAAATCAAATATGCTTTCTCGTAATCAGGCAAATACTAGGTACAAGCTTACAAACAAAACAATTTGGCTGTGAAATTTTGAGTATAGCTATCATTTGGTACAATAACTCAATTTTTCTTAGACAATTTTTAGTAAAGCAAACAAATAATTGCGTTCATCAACATACGTTTTCGTAAGATTATCCTAATTTTAGTAAAATGACACAAAGTTTAGTTAAACTTAGTTATATAGAACTATAGTTATGTAGAACCATAATTTTTACTCAAATAATTAAACACTAGAGAAAATTTACCCTAGGTGAAAGTTAAGAGAACTCATAAAGGTGTTAATTGCCACTCGTTTATCCTTGGCTAGAGTACTTAACCATTTGACCAATCGACAATCGACCAGAACCTTTTCCAATTCGCGTTCGACGTGTTCACTGTTCCCGTTTCCATTTCCAGGATGCGTTTCTTGGTTTTAATTCGTTATTAAGTCATCCGAAAGATATGATGTATTGGTCCGAAATGTCGAGTGAAAAAAATATTTTTAAATTAGAGTACACTTGGGACAAAAAGTGCAGTGCCGTGTGAACTCGACAGAAGTTAGTTTTAATATGTGTTTTTATACCTACTTCTGTTCTATTTAATTCCAGAATCCAACCTAATCTAAAGAAGGATAGGTTATGCAATACATTTTATTAACTTTTAGCATGTTTACAGATGATACAGTGATCACTTTATTCATATTTCTTGAAATTATATAGGCTGAAATTTTCAGCGATTCTTATTTCAGTAGAGGACTATAATCCCGGAAAGTTTCAGCTCATTGCATTTAACTATATCTACATTTCTTAGGATATTTGATCAATTTATGATATGTAATTGAATTTAAATTTATTTTAACCATGGTACATTGTAGGTACATTTTATGGTAAAAATTAACAGATATTTTATTAATTAAGTATTGCATAAAATGGACGTACATTTTTCATGTTAAAAATTAATTTAAATTCAATTCTAAATTCAGCAAATATTCTCCGAAACGAAGTATAATTTCACGAAAATGCGTTAAAGTAATCACTATATTTTGTTAAAAGTAGATAGGTGTTAACTCAAAATTGATTAATTTTAATAGGTACCAATAAAGCACAAAAATGAAAAAAGAATAACTCAACTTTGAGATTTTTTTTTATTAATTAACATATTTTTTAGAACCTAAGTATTGACTATAAAAGTTGTGTCAATGTAACACATAGTTGTGGATGTTTACACAAAAGTAGACGAGGAAAACTCAAAAAAATTAAGCAGTTTACACAATTTTTATTTTAAATGAACACCTATTTGTGTAAGTTTTACTAATAAATAATATGTTAATTTTTCACACATTCTAGTGAGGACCTGTTTTGGCAAAGTATTTTGTTAATTTTGAGTTGAATTTTACTGAACATTTTTTACTGTGTATAGTTATACTATTATAGTTATACTATAGGGAGATTTAGCGCCGGTACTTTTGTTTTCGAATTTGACAGCAGTTAAAAATGATGGACCCGGATTACGAAGCCACAATTTGATCGCCATATTGTTAATCTTTTTGAAAACGAAAATAAAAACAAAAACAATCAATTAGGCGATTCGAATCGGCTGATAATTCAAGATGTCGACGTGGCCCGAAATGTGAAAACAAACATATTGCCTCTATATAAATGTGTGTTATTCCTACCTGTGTCAGAATTTAATTTGATAAATTTAAATTTATCTCAATTTCCTTTAATGTAACTCGGAATATTTATCTACCAATAAAATATTTGGGCAAGTAAGTAGGTATATATAGCCCAAGTAGCACATAATATGGGGTAAACATCGTTTTTCAGTTGGGCCAATATTTATTAATTTTTGTTGATAAATCAACACAGTACCAACATTGGGGCAACGTTAGTTTTAACTATGTGGAAACAATATTTAAAAATAATCTTGTACCAATATTGTTTTCATAGATTAATTAACTCTTCAGTAATTTGAATATTGGCCCAAGACTTCTCACTACAATATTGATTTATGAAATATTGGCCAAATATTACATTTTATATTATTGAAACAATATTGTAATATAATATTAATTCAATATTGGCATTCAATTTTTTATTGATATTTAAATTCACTTCAAAAACTTTGTACACCCAATATTTATTTCCAATTTTTTCGCAATATTGATACTTTTTGAAAAGCCCAATGAAGGGCCAATATTTACATACTAATTTTCACCAAGGTTAGATTTTCTGAATTGAAAATGTTGGTCCAATATAGGGTATTCAATATGCGCACTTGGTGTGCCGACCAAAAAATAGATGGAGACTCTGTCTTCACTTTACCTGTCTTAAACCTGGTTCCAGGATGAAGCCAAAAATTGGTTGTTTTCTCTCTGCGGGACCCTGGCGGGACTTAACCATGCTGATGACTTGTGATACAGTGAAACGGGTCCACGGATGGTCCGGCAAAGAGAAAACACTTCTTAGTCGGTCCTTATAATTGGTCCGTTACCTTAATTAAATATAATATAAAGCCAAGATTTACATACGTCTCCGGGCCAATATTGGTAATTTCAATTGGCTCTATATTGCATAAAGTTCTTGATATGATATTGATTATTTCTTTTTGGGCCAACATTTGGTTACGTTATTGTACCAACGTTGGTATTTGTTTTTGGGTATATATTGACATACGTTCTTGGACAAATATAGCAGAATGTCCACATCTTTTATTGGGCCAACATAGAGAAACTGACTTGGGCCAATAAATCGTAGTTATTGTCCCAATATTGGCCCAACATTTACTTTTAGTTTTGGTAGGTTGGCAGTAGAAATTTACTAAATGTAACGTCATCCTAAATATAGCGTAAAAATCCTATATAAAAAAGCCTCCTTTATACAAGTGCTTCATACCTACATACTGTGATGGCAGAAACTCACTAAACACTGTTATTCACTTTAAATACATAAATGGCATCTTTAAACATGCCTTGCCAATCTTTACATTTTTGACAAATATAAAGTGTGTGAGAGGCAAATGAATGTCAAAAACATAAATTAAATGAACCACAGCAACTCCAAAAATAAATATTTTTATCAAAAAACGTTCTCAAACTGATAGAAACACTTTAGAAATCCACAGAAAGTACACAGTCTTATGGACGTCAAGTTTGTTATGCCACGGCGCCATCTTGACTATTGAAAAATTGACACTACGTCAAACATCAAATCGCCCTATGCATTCTCAAAATCGACATAAAATTAGGTTTTGCTGACCAGCCAGCGTGTTAAACGAACAAGGTGCAAATTCCGAATGAGGAATTTCATAATTGTCACTCTTCAGAGCTTAAGACAAGGGAAGCATTAGAGATGTGCGCTAGAGCCATTGTAAACGATTCTTATTGGTCGTGTGAGTATCTACGTCATACACTGGCGCCATTCCAGTACGTTTAAATATGTGGTATGAAAACCGAATTTTTAAAAATTAAAAAAAAATAGGACATTTTTAAACCTACTGGAAGCGCGGATATTTTTATTTTGGATGGATAACTGATTAAAAATGAAAAGCTATGAAATTCTAATATGGTGAAACTCCCCATAACAGTCTAGGAGGGAGTGACGATTTTCGGTACTTATTCTCCCAGTCACGAAACATGGATATAATTGTAGGGTCAGCAATTCTAAACAAAATTCATATATATTTAGGGGTGGGAGGGGGGGGGGGGTTCCGATGGTTTGAGGCGGAAAATGCGCCAGAACATACCAACCAAGGCCCTTCTTTTTTCAGTTAGTCTGGCTAATCTGTGAATATGGATAATACGTCTGGCAAGTGAAAATTTGAAAAATTCTCATCAAAAAAATTTCCCACATTTTCGCAGTCATGAAAATTCATCCGATGATGGACTATATTATAATGTCAGCTTAAAACACAATCTGGCGAATGTGGAACACCTCGAAGGCCTTGCCAGACTCGTCGGATGATCGTTTGGCGCACTAAATTCGATTCGATTATACAGGTTATTAGTGTCACATGTAGGTACATGTTCTTTTTTTTTGAGAGCCTTAAACAATAAGATACAAAAAAGCAAATAAACTGTATAGAATAGAATCAATTGGATAGGGTGGAAAATATTTATTGACGAAGTCATAAATTTTAATGAAAATGCAACAGGTTTCTATTTTGCATGGTATTTTGAGTATAGTCGTTTTAGATTACCGACTTCGCTCAATATGGAAACGTTAGTTCGGTGAGCTATATTGTATGAGGAACTCTTAGATTCTCCATCAAGTCCACATTTCAAATGCGTCTATGCGGTGGCGATCTGCCTTTCCAACATTCAAAGTCTCAGAGCCATACAGAAATTTGGAACAGACAAGAGAGACTGGACAAGCGACATTTTGGTGGTTTTCGTGATATCATTGTCACTCCATATTTTAATTAGTTTTGTCATCGCTGAACGTGCTTGTTGAATGCGCCGACGGATTTCAACCTTGCAGCCACCTGAATTGTCGATTAAAGAACCGAGGTATACAAAACTCGTAGTATCGTCGGCAAACCTTATATTAGATATCTTGATTACACCGCCACCACCATGCCAATCGTTCAATCAGTGGCACAGCCAGACATTTTGTCTGAGGGGACCATGCAGAAAAAGTGATAGGAATATTCACAGACCTACTTTCCTTTAAGCTTTTTATGATATGAGCAGTTTACAGCTTTTGTTTACTTCATTATTTTTCTTTTGTTTTTTCTGAAGCCTTGGGGTGGGGGGCTCGGGCTTTCTGGTCCCCCCCTGGCTGCGCCCCTGCGTTCAGTACCTCTGTCTCATCCTCATCAGAAATTCAGGAGAGATATTGAGCACACATCCTTGACGAACTCCTTTTTGATCAGACATTTTACCGTCAATTCTTACTCGATCCGTATTGGACTCGTAGAGCTGTTGTATAAGAACTATCAGGTGGTGAGGAACTCTCAGGGAGAGCAGAATTTCCCATAGTTTAGGCCACTTTACGTTGTCAAATGCCTTAGAGTAGTCCACAGAGCAGATATAGACTGGAAAATAATGCTCGCTTGCTTTTTCAATAATCTGCCTCAAGTTCAGGATCTGTTCGCGGGTACCATGTCCTTTCACGAAACCTGCGTGGTCTGAAATATTTACCAGTCTAGAGACTGCAAAATATACAGCAACACCTTGCTTGAATGAGACAACACGATGATTGTCTGGGTTTACCGGAAATCTCTTTTCATGGAGTGGAGCAAAGATTGAAGGGCTAGTCTGGCCAGATACCGGAGGACCAAATTTTTTTTGACAAATTCGATGTAAGGAATGTAGGCCGTCATCATCCAAGCACTTCAGAATTTTGGCAGAAAGGGTATCAATGCCTGTCGTGTTTCCAGCTTTTGGTTTCCATTCTCAACTGACCAAGTTTTGGGTTTAAAGGAACATTTCTCCGATGGTCTCTATTAGCGTGGGCCTGTATCTCCATGCATAATTCCTGAAAAGAGGAATTCCTATCCGGACGGCAGAGTCTTTGAATTTCACGTATTAATTGTCTATACAGATCGAGCTTCGCATCAGAATCCAGACCAGAGATCTTGAGCTCTCTTGCCTTAATAATATGGACAATGTATGAATGGTAATCCATGGCTGTTTATGTTGAGTGCTGCTTTTTGGTTGAGTTGTTTAGGAAACTTGTGTAAGAACATTTTTAAATGTTATCTACATATTATTAGAAGGAGATTCATCTGTTATCGAGGCACTCCGAAAAAGATGAAAACATTTTGACCGAAAACAGGCAGGGTCATTGGTCAACTATCTCCGTTGAAAGATTCAGCTTAGAACGTGGACATATTATATATATATACATCTTCAGCTTAAGCTGAAGTTCACAAAGAAGAAGTTGATGGTTTGAGCAACAATCGGAACCTGGTAGAGTTTTACAAAGACTAATAGATGACCTCCATCGTGTTCCAATCAAAATGTGATTGATTTGAGTGTGATATTGTCCGCCTGATCAAGTATACAAAAGTCGTGGATGTTGTGCAAACAGAGGCAATAGAGAAGCTGTGGTCAATACAAAGTTGGATCAGACGTTGGCTCCTTTCATTTCTGCCACCAAGACCGAATATACCTTGTCTTAAGATGTTCATCTTCTACTGTTTGATCAACTTAAGCGTTAAAATCTCCAAGGACAAGGACCATCTCGCAATTTGATAGAGATTCAAGTATCAACTCAAGGTCGTTATAAAATGATTCCAGAGTGTCGTCATCCAAGTTGGAAGTAGGTGCATAGACCTGGGGTCGTATTTTCGAAACCATTCGAATGCCGTTCGTATGCGAATGAAGGCGAAATTCGCATGAAAATTGAGGTTCCGTATTTTCGAATCACTTTCGAACGGTCCGTACACGTTTACTCGAGTGGGTCTCCACCAGTCGAATTGTCACATTTCGCATGCGATTTTACTTGATTCTGCGCATTGTTTGGAATTTTGATGTGCTTTATTTTGTTTATACACGATATATTTGTTGTTTGTGTAGGTACCTACCTAAATACGTTGTGCAAATTGAAAATTGTGTTCGTTGTTCGTTCTCCTTGACTTTTCATTCGTTTCCAAATGATTTGCGGATTAAATTTTCCTGCTTAATTAAAAAATATTTGGAATGGCTGGCTTGGTTTATTTGATCGAAAGAAATGTTATTGATGGCCTCGAAGAACTTTGGTTGATCTGCTTACTTTGTACGTTAATGTTTCTAATTTTTTTTAGCACCTGGAAGCTGAATTTTCCTGATTTTTAGTTCTGGATGCTCCCCCGTGAAGCTAATCAAACATTTCTTTTGTTCTGCTTACACAAACCCTCCAAAAACCATGATTGTTCGTTAACGTTATGAAAAACAAGGACGTTCAAGGAAATCCCAACGATTAGGTGCACAAAATTTATTTCAGCAAGATCTTTACCAGCAGAATAGACTCTAATACTTGATAAACTCAATGGATAAACTCAATAAACAGCCACAAAATACAAAAAAGAATTAGCCTATCCAAAACACGTAACTTTGGCAAGCAAAATATGGCCGGCAGGAGGAACACAAACTACTATTCACATACACTATTTCTGTCTGGCATTTTCTTCGGTGTCCTGTCAAAATATATTTTTGCAGGTATTTGACAAATATATTTGAAGAAAATGCCATAAAATAAAAACTTTGAGGACGTCTGACCCCCTTTTTGCAACGAACTAGACGTCTGACGATTTACATACGTTATCTGTGACCTTCAAACAGATAATGTGCAAAATTTCTATAAATTTTGAGCTTTGAGAAAACAGTTTAGATGCTTCTTAAAATTACAACTTTGCCCGCGTCCCAGAGCCAGCTGTCCCGGAACTGTGAGTGCTGACTGTACACTAGCATTCTAGCACTAAAGTACGACCTATTTTGAAAATATCCGCCTTGCGAAAACTCTTGCATGTTTTTGGCGCCACCTCCTGGACTATATGCTTGTGATGTTATTAAAATATTGTATAAAATTAGGGTTAAGTTTGAATAGCTGAGTATGTTTAGCTTCGCCTTTTAAGATTCTTCTTAATAAAGACCTTTATTATTATTATTATTATTATTATCTTTTTTAGCCCATGGCAACTTTGACAGTGAATATATCTTGAGAACTATTGTGACGAGAATCAAAATACCTTCAAAACAAGGTACCACTCATCTTCCCTATCTTTAAAATAGAGGTAAAAGTCACCTCACCCAGGGGGTGCACCCTATCGAAATACCGATAAGATCAATAAGTTTCCCCCTTGTATACAAAAACGACGTGTCCGAGCGACCTCAAAATACCATTAAACTATGTTCGTGAAACACACTGTATATAAAATACAACAAAGTCGGGTTATAACTCGAGAACGGCTGGACTGATATTTATGATTTTTGCTTTGTTGCATTTGTCTTTACCCCGAATAACATAATAACTATTGAAATATGAAAAAAAAAAAATCACGAAAAATAAATTTATAATTTTTTTTTATTAAATCCACATACGGCGCGTCAGATTGCGCGGTCCTGCCATAATTAAATAAAAACAAGGTTATGTTGATCGTTTGAACTGACATTACTCCGGGAATTTTCACAAGGGTATTGGCGTTTTCGGAGTTTCGGAGTAGACGACATCCATTAACCAAATCTGTTAATTTCAAATAGGTGTGAACTTTAAAAATTATTTATAGATAGGTAGTCCATTTTCTTCTACTTTAAACGGCGGGAAACAGCTAGTTAGTCATATAATTTTAAACATTGATATATAGAGGTCTGCATTGTTCTAGTGAAGATAATGCTAGGCTCAATCCCAGAAGAGGCTACACTCTCGACAATTGGCCACTAACTACGAGGTCTTTTATTTGTTTCTTTTACGATTGATTCGCTGTCCAGTATAAATAAAAGTGGGCTCCGGATTTCTAACCCTCTAAAACCGGGAATCAACTAGTTCTCTGACTCGGAACAGGTACCATAAAACTGGTTTTAGCACCAAGAAACAACGAGGAAAGTAGATAAGTAAGTGCAGTGTAGATAGCTATAGACATACGAAAAGAAATTCATAATCGACACTAGAGGGGTTATGATGAGATAGATAATAAAAAGTACCTTTTAATTATAGGCCTAAGATATTTAAGTACATGGTAAATGCATTCTGATTAGTAGAAGTTTTCATATTCCTTATCGAGTGTAGCTTAACCATTCAGCAACATCTTCAAAAGCTCCAATAAATTTCTTAGGTTCTAATTTTCGTATGGTACTTACCATTGATCTGAATAATTTATAACTGAAACACCAACAGTAGATATAAATAATGTTCCGAACACAGACCTTTCCTAACAAATTTCGCCTGATGACGCTTAATTACGAAACGTATACGCATATTTTTCTCGCCCCATCACGTGGTAACATTTTATCATTAAAATTCTTAGGCGCCAATGTGTTTCCCCTGTCATATATCACAAAACGGGGAAGTGGGTGGGACGAGAAGTCATAAATTCCCCTTTAAAAGACGTCGAGTGTGTGTTTTCTTATGCCGCTAAATTATCATTTACGGGAGTTTTGAAGTAAATTAATGATGAATGATGTGTAGGTAATTGGTAGAGGATCGAGCGTGAACTAACAAGCAGATAAGGACGATATATTTTTTTTTTTGTTTTTGGACAAATAATTTCTAAAAAAAAAAATACATGAGCCATAAGTTTATTTTAAGTTGAATAAAAATTCTTTCTCCATAATCATAATAATAATTTCTGATGAGAGAATTTCGTAGCAAATGTATATGATGTCTTTACACACTCAGCGGGTCGCATTTTATGACTTCTTCTCAACGAAAGAGATTTTTTCATAGAATTGGGCAAAAGGTTTATGTTACATGATGCTGCTGCTGTCTAAGAGCGTGTGAGAGTTTCAATGACATACATTAAAACAAGAAGATGAAGAGATAACACGAATATATACAAAATGTTTTAAGTTTATTGTTATGTCTTGACCCTGGTGTCAAGTCGAGAAGAATTTACGATTCTACAAACAACTGCATCTTTTGTTGTAACAATTAAAAATTTCTCAATTCGTGTCGTTGAATAATTAGGTTTTAAACAAAAATTACCTAAAGTCAGTGTATAAAATCCCAATAAATCCTCAATTGGTGACATTTTCCGGCACCTGATATTATTATAGCGATACGTTAAACCATATCCAACTTAATTTAAATATAAATTGAAGAATTAACCATTTAATGCATATTAAAACCGCTTTAAAACCAATCGATTATTACACAGTGATAAGATTGGCTTGACTTGCAGTTTACCCATGACGATTAAACGCGAAAGATGGCTTATATTATAGGGCGGTTTCGTGTTAATGAAAAAATTTATGTCTTCATATTGGTAATAAATAATGTAAGATAAATGGGGTTACTTACAATTTTGCAACTTTTTAACTTTTATATATGACGATGAATGATTTACGTTGATATACGAGATGTAACACATGAACTTCCGTTTTGTGGTAAATAATAATTATTAAAAAAACCCTCAAAGGAAACGCAAGTGCATGTATGTGACCATATCTCTTGACAATTACAGCCAATTAGCTTCTTGTGCGTGTCCCGACCAAGATCGAGGATTCTCTTGACCCTTATTTTAAGATACAACCAGTAGCGTCGAAAGATACATATTTGAACACATTTGCTAGCACACAACTAACGTCTTAATTTGTTTTCAGTAGATGATGCCTCGCGTCTTTAGTTAACAAGCCTTCTAGTGACATCGGAATGAGAATTAACGTAAACCTATCAAAATTATTTGAATGACGAGTCAACACTGTTCCTAGCGACATTCGTTGAAAATTACCTCGACAGAAATCAGGGCACGACATCGCGCTCACGTGAGGGACGCCAATTTGGTCTTCGAAGCAGCAGGTGATGACGCTCCTCTCAGGTCTATTTGCTTAGAATTGCTTCCGCTTAGCACACAACTGTTATACTTATGATTCGATGGTTTTTGTTTGTTTTCCTCAGATTATAGATACCAAATGACCATAATGTTTCGGCTATCAATAACATTAGAAACGCGGATCAGATCGATGATAAGCGCCGATCTTGCTTAGTGGTCTGTTTCCTGCGGAATCTCCCTTAGCATTTTACTTAATACTGTGTTGAGGCCTGATCTCTTCCTGGCCTTTGATGATTTTCTGAATTTCCTAGGGACTAAAGTGATCCCCCACCTCTATTTATTTCGTCTCTCGATTCTTGTAGATGTTCATGTACATTGTACGTTGCAATGATTTAAACACTCTCTGGCTTTCTTCAGTTACGAAATCAATTTCCTTCAATATTTGTCATAAAGAAGAGCGATGTGGACAAAAATTCTGAGTTCAAAAATTTAAGAAGACTACCTATAAGCCATATTAAGATGAACAGGATCAATAAAGTTGCTTGTCTGTCCAAATTAAACGATCACCTCTCCCAAAAACCCAACCCGCAATATATTTACTTAAACTGTCAACGATAACCATCTAATTAGAAAAAGAGTGTCAATTCGCAAAGCAAAGTAACATAATTCCGACGTGCGTCCGAAACGTTTTTCCGAAAAAATTTGAAAAGGGATCCGATTCCGGTCCCTTATTGTTGAGGACGAAGGGCTTTTGTTTTTCGCGACGGGGGATTCGAGAGTAGCACGAGTCGAGACTTAAAATCGAAACTTAATAAATCAAGAGCAGCGTCATGATTTTGACACAGATCCTTTTGTTGGGTGATTTTTATTAGGGGTGGGCCAATCGCACAGGCGATGGATTAAGACATTAAATGCAGGTCATTATAAAAACTTTTTGACTTTGGAATATTAAAAAATTTGTAATTATGATTTTGGGCGCAAGGTCTTCCCATCTGTCCTCATTGTTACTCTGTTGCAATTTTTCTCTAATATTTATATACAGGGTGTCCCACTAAGGTCGGCCAGGTACGATATTATGGAAACTATAGACCTTACTGCTTCGATTTTTTTTTTCATCACTAAATCGGCCAAGAGAAATTAATGGAAATTATTTTCAAGTTTCTAAGATGACCGCTAGGAGGCGCAATTACGATGATATAACTAAAAATTCAAATTTCCTCAAGAAATCGCTATATTAAGATACTGTTTTAACAACAGAAATCAAGAGTTTATCAATTTTTGCGCCAGTTTTTTCGTATCTTCACTAATAAGGGTGGGGGAAGCTTGTCATTTTTTTTTTTTTAAATGCTGTATCTTCCATAACCCTTTTCCAAACTCATTCAATTTGGGCTTATTTGAAAGATAATTTCATTGTTATTAAGAATACCACTTTGTTCGGAGTCGATAGTTTCCACCGCGTCTTCTAGAGGGCGCTGTTTAACCGCGATCCAGTTTTTTCTAATTTTCATGATAAATCCAAATTGCATGATATTATTTTTTTATTGCTGTGCCCGAAAAGCAAAAAAATTTCTACATTATGGCGCAAACCGCAATTCAATACCTGCATTCGTATTCAAGTTAGGTAAGGTCTATGGTCTCCATAATATCGTACCTGGCCGACCTTAGTGGGACACCCTGTATATACAGGGTTAATCTGAAAGTGAGCGTTTTTTTTTTAAAGGGTATATATCTTGCCAAAATAAGTTGTTTGGCAAAAAATTGTTTATGTAAAAAATTTAAGATAACGGAGGTAGAGGTATTTTAGGGTTTTGTTCACTATTGTGTGTTTTACGTCCATAATCTCCCTAATTCTCCGATTTGTTATCCTTTCCATGTTTGACCTGCCGATCTCCTTCAAAAGTCCATTCCAGTTGCTTTCAGCATTTTTGCACTTGTTCTAAGTATATTTTAAAAAGTGTTTGTGATATGCAGCATCCCTGTTTAAGTCCTTTAGTTGCTCTAAAGCCTTTACCGATTATGTTTCAATGTTTAATCTTGGTCTTTGCATCACTATAGAGCGTTTTTACTTCCTTTATTAGTTCTAACTTGGTTATACGCTAGTTTCTTTTCCATTATTTGGGTCAAACTGAATAAGTGTTCTACAGTTGATTTTCCTGCTCTATAAAACCAGCCCGTTGTTCTGCCTTACTATCTTTGTACTTGTTATCTATTCTGGCTTTTATGAGTTTTCCATACACTCTGCTCAGCGTATTTGTTACTGCAATTCCTTGGTGGTTCTCGCATTTGTTTCTATCTCCCTTCTTATATATCATTGTTAAATAGCTTATTTTCCACTCTGCCGGTACTTCATGTTTATCTATGCATGTTTGAAATAGTTTTGTTAAATGTTTGATGAGTTCACTACTACTACTTTAGCAGTTCTCCATATATTTCTCCTGGACCTGGTGCCCTACCGTTTTTCAAGAAGCTACAGTGTTTTTTAACTTCTTCTTGCATAACTCTTATTGGTGATCCTGCAGTTTCTATGTTTCGTGTCTATTCTTTTTCTTCTTTAGAATCTGCCCGCTGTTCTGTCAGTATTTCTTCAAAGTACTCTTCCCATTGCCGATGTGTTATTGTATTGATAATATCCTTGGTTAAACGAATTAACGTTTCTATAATAAAGCGAAGTCGGTAATCTAAAACAAGTATCCTCCATTGTTTCAACGTGTATCCTGAAGTTCTCCGACCATATTCATGGAAGTGATAACATGCCATTGTCGACTTTTGTGTCGGCAATCCTCTAGTTCTGACTAAGTATATTTCATGACTTCACAACAAGACATCATAGTCACATGGTGATGATATTTGTTTTAAATCGTAAATCATTTCAATTTAAAAATTGCTATAGCAGTTGCGCGACATCAATCGTACTTTTACTTATTTTACGTGCGAAAAAATAACATTTAACTGCGTTAAAATTTAATCATTCAATCCTATTTTCTTTATGTATTGTCCATTTTTTTAACTAGTAATACTGGTCAATTAACTCCATGTAATTGGTTTCGCGGACGTGACGTCACTAAATCGACACTGGAGATAAGACAACCTAACCTTATCCCATTTGTTTATATGGAGTTGGAGTGTCATGCTTTCTTCTTTTGATATTTTTTCGGTGTTTTGGTTATTTTATTTTTGTTTGATTTGCTGTTTAATAGTTTATAAAGACATTTATTTACGTTCATTCTGTATGTTCGGCGGCATTGTTTTTACATCTTACAATGGCACAATACGAGGGTATTTCGACCCTAGTCTACATATACTATTCTAAGAAGTGAATTATATTTTAATTAGAAACAAGTTTTCAAGGGATTAGGAGGGCTAGACGGCAAAATTTCAAAAATACACAAATTTTACCTCCAAATACCTTCAATGTGGTCACGTGCCGCACGAAACCTATTTAGCAAATATGACTCAAGGGGTTTTCAAAATTGTTTCAAGTACGTACATTAATTGCTGTGATAAAACTTGAACATTAAATGCATTTTTTGAAGATTCACGTTGAGTCGTTACGAATATACAATATTTTTTTTTTTGAAATATTTATATTTTGTGTTTTCTTTGGAAAAGTTTATAGTCAAGTAATGAGCTGAGTTTACTTTTCTGAGTTAGGTTTTTTTACAGAAGCGGCATAGGTCTGATTCTGTTTTCCCCTTTTCCACGTAGGAACCCTTGTTGCAGGTTGCCTTAAGGAGGCCTGTTAGCAGCCTTAGATCCGCTTTACTAGGGTCAGTCATTTTCATTGCCTTTATTGACTGGGGCGAGATGAATTGATTCGCCTGTTTAAGTCCTGAAAACGTGTTTCAGCCCTTTACCTAATTCTGGACTTTCCCTATTATATGGCTTTGCGTAATGCCATAGAAAGTTTCTGGTCCAAGGAATGGTATTTCAGCTCCTTGTCTTGCAAGTTAGTCCGCTATTTCATTTACCTCGACTCCTTGGTGCCCTGGTACCCACGACATGGCGACTCTATTGGAAGACGCCAGTTGCTTTAAGAGTTGTTGGCAGTCCCATACCATGGCCAGTCCCATACCATACTGGACTTAGTGACAGAGCTACAAAGCTCTTAGTGCTTCCTGACTGTCGGAATTGATATAGATCTTTGGTCTTCGCAGGTCTCTTTCGAGACATTTTCCAGCGCAAAGCTCTATTACGAATATTTCGGCTTGAAATATGGTTGGGCTTTCTCCTAGGGCTATTGATAGTTGAAAAAGTGGGCCGTATACCCCTGCGCCAGACCCTTCCTATGTTTTCTATCCGTCTGTTTACTAGACAGATGATCCGTTCGGTGATACAGGTACGATATTTGCTCCCTTGCGGTCCTCGATAGTCACTTCAAAGGAGTGTTCCTCTTCGTACCTGTGATGCATGTGGTCAACTGGTTTTGTGGCCAAATTTATACATTCTTTCTTAATGCTGATGTGGCCGACAAAATTCCCTTTCTTTATTTTTAGGGAGTGTATTATTCTCGAGGCTCCCATGTAGGCTTTTTTCTTTTTCCTCACTAATATATCTAGTGAGGGAAGTCCCAACATGGCCTCCATTGCGGCGCTTGGACATATGTGATCATTGCTCTTGTAATTCCAAGACATGCATATACCTTGTACATGTAGAGTTGCCAATCGGTTTTGCGCTGTCTCTTGTTTCACTTTTGGCAACCATACTATTGCAGCGTAAGTGACTAATCTCAGGCATATCCAGTATGTGGCTATTGCTCGGTCGGTTACTTTTTCAAGATGTTAGTTCCAAGTAAGTTTCCGATGCAACATCAAAAATGACTTCCACATTTAAGGTTGGGGCTGTTGACGCTTAAACTCTCCTGTAGACACCATCTATATTGAGTCTAGTTCAGTACAAGGATGTGGAGTAATACTTTCTGTTTTTTGTACCAGATTAACTTAACGACTAAGTACTAAACTGCCCACACATTGATTATTTGAAAAACTTCCAATTTTTATAATACAATCCAATTGTAGATATTATTGAATCAGATGCATGGTAATAAAAATATTGAAAACAAATCAACGTGTGCTATTAAAAAATATCTTATTGAAATGGTTTAATAAAAATTAACAATTAAATTGCAGTTTGGATGAATTTATCTGTTTTCCACTAATAACCTCTTCTCTTCTACTCAGCATAGTATATCATATTATATTTATTTCAATAGGGAAGTTTTCACTTCTATCGTGCGTCGTGACACACTAACATTTTCTTTTCTTGTTTATCTTCCACAGGGCTCTGTGCTGGGCCCACTTCTATTTATAATTTATGTCTCAGATATTGCCCAGAACATGTCCTGTAGGACCAGTATGTATGCCGATGAATGACACCAAGATATTTTGTGCCCCTACATTCCAACATGGTGCCATGGTTGAGGATCTTGATGAGCTGGATAGGTGGACGAAGGACTGGTTATTGAAACTTAATGTCAGCGAATGTTGTGTATTGCACATTGAATACAATAATCCTATGCTGGACTACCATATGGGCAATAACAACTTGGAAAGGGTGACTGAGCAGGCCGACTCAGGAGTAAATATCTCACATGACCTAAAATGGGAACAGCACATACATGCAATCGTGAAGCGAGCCAACACAACAGTCTATTTGATACGACGATGTTTCAGGGAAATGTCTCCTGAAGTGTTTCTCCGAGCCTACAAAACCTGCATAAGACCACTGCTGTTGTGGTTTGGTGTCCCTATTTCAGAAAAGACATAGATCTGATTGAGCGTGTCCAGAGGAGGGCAACCAAGATTCCACCATCTTTAAGAGAATTGTCTTATGAAGAACGACTGAAAGCTCTTAATCTGACAACTCTAGAGGAACGCAGAAATAGAGGATACTTAATTGAAACATACAAAATCCTACATAATCATTACACATGCGACATTGATTTCTTTCACAGAAATATCAACCCTCATCTTCGTGGACACTCCCTGAAGCTCTCCATCGAACTTTGTCACAGACTTTCCAGGAAGAATTTTTTCACAAACCGAGTGGTGCAACAGTGGAATCAGCTCCCTGACGAGGTTGTAACCTCCCCTAGTGTGAATGCCTTTAAGAACAGACTTGATAAATATTTTGGTGATAGGCCGTAAAATAGTGTACTGGCAAGTAACATTCCCAGCACAAGAACTAATGATAGTCTACCGGTTTTTCCGCCTACTGTCAAAAACCCCTATAATTATAATCTTCTTTAAGAATTCTTAAGACGTTATTTTTTTTTCTAATTATTTTTTCATATCGTTCAATTATCCCCTCTAAGCAATCTGCTTTCACTTTCTTTGCTGCGGGCTTCTGGGAATTTTCTAATACAGTCCTGTCCAACGGCATCACTTTTTGTGGCCCGCGGAGCAGACCTCTGAACTCTGAAATTTGCACAATTCTCACATTAACCATAAAATACAAATAAAAAGACATGTGACGCTACTGGCGAAGGATAGAAGGTCGCAGCGAAACGAAGCAGCTGAGTAAGTGACTTATCAGAAAGAGAACATCTATATTTTGACTTTATAAATTTCATGTTGAAAAAGCTGCTATCCCAAAGATATGTGCTTTCCAGCACTGAGCCCAGTGTAAGCCCTAAGTTTCGCAGCTTGGGGTATCGTTCTCCTGGCAGCAACTTGCAAAAGTCTAATCGATTTCCAGTTCTTCCTTGGTAAAAAGGATCTGATTGCAAGTCACACAATTCCAGTTGAAGGTCTGCTCTGCTCACATTCTAAACTGAAATTGTAAGGGGCTGAGGGAGAACTTAAATCTCTCTTTCGATTTTTTTTGAAGTTGCTAAATCGATTTTCGATCTGAGGTAAATTTGAAACTTATCAGCAGCTCAAAATCCTTAATTTCTTCAAAATGCTCTTTACAACTTGGAAAAAATGAAAAATCATTCTTTTCTAATGAAGACTTGAAGAGCCTAATTTTTTTTAAGAACTGGAACTGGATTGGACATTTTCAAGTTGCTGCGAGAAGAACGATACCCCAACCTACAAACTTAGGGCTTACACTGTGCTCAGTGCTGGGAAGCACGTATTTTTGCGAAAGCAGCTTTTCCAACATGAAATTTATAGTCAAAATATAGATGTTCTCTTTCTGATAAGTCACTAGCTCAGCTGCTCCGTTTATCAACAACAAATGTTAAAGTTGATATTGCTGCATTAGTAAGTGAAAACCAACATCCTCAAATTTCCCGCACTAATTTTTTTGTAATTTGAATATTTTTGAGTAAATAGAAATATTGCAAACGCGTTTTTTCTTTGTATACCATACCTATTAAAACTCACGGATGAAGTTGCTTCCGAAGTATTTTATAATGCGGCCCCCCAAACCATATTTTTGTTTAAAGCGGCTCTTGGAGATCTTGAAGTTGGACAATACATTCGGCCTTTGAAGGACTTCCTGTAGCAGAAGTTCTCGCGTTATGCTTTTGATTTTTGTTTGTGGTGGATTTGGTTTTTCGAGTATAACTAGTATCTTTTACTTCATTTCTTTGGAAAAGATGCTCGCAAATAAAAGATCTTCATTATTCATATGATATGGAGTAAATACTTCTACTGTACTTCTACCTTTTACTTGAAGCTTTTGCTTATACTTGTACCGTTGCTTCTACCCTTTGCTAAGAAGCAAATGCTCTATTTTCATTCATACGGCTGATTAAATTTCACCTTGGAAACAACAGCCGTATGAATAAAAATAGAGCATTTTGCTTCTAAGCGAAAGGTACGAGTATAAGCAAAAGCTTCAAGTAAAAGGTACGAGTATAAGCAAAAGCTTCAAGTAAAAGGTAGAAGTAGAAGCATTAACTTATATATCATATGAATATTCACTTGCGAGCATGCATATATTTCAAAGAATTAAAGCAAAAGATACATCACGAAAACCAAATCCACCAACAACAATAATCAAACGCATGACGCGAAGACTTCTACTACAGGAAGTCCTTCAAAGGACGAATGCATTAGAAAATTCCCAGAATAAGCCCGTAGCAAAGAAAGTGAAGACAAAATGCTTAGGGGAAATGATTGAAAACTAAAGCAAATATAGGTATAACAAGAAAACGGTCATTATTATCGTCCCTTCATAATGATCATTGATCATGGAAAGTTGATACAAGAATTGAATTGATCCAGCTGATACTTCGTGAAAATTGAATTTATCCATGGTTGGAAAAAGTAATAAAAAGTATTTTTACCTAATTTTCACTAATTTGTGAAAATTAAGTAAAAATACTTTTTATTACTTTTTCCAACCATTGATACAAGAACTCTTTCAAGATAACACAGTAGAAAATATAGCAGATAATATCCAATCAAACGGTCCAATAACTTTGGAATCCGAAGGCAATTGTGCGTTAAACATTCTTGAAAGTGGAGAAAACCCTGAAGTTTTGAAAGTAATGGATAGAAAACTTCGTTATTCAATAATATGTATGATACAGGCTTAATTTATCAAGATATGGTCAAATCAACTTCCGTAGATATTCCTAACAAGTCCAATCCCAAGCGAAGCACTGCGATTATTATAGGCTCATCAATTTAATGATCTATTGACTAAACCATTTGAAATTTTGTTGAAGTTCGCCAGCAGGGATATATTTTTAACTGTTCAACATTTAGTTACAAAAAATATTTCAGCTTGCACTAGAAAATGAAAGCAAGGGTATTAAAATCAACGGAAAGCCTATAAATAAGAACAGATATGCTGACGCTACAGTGATTATAGCTCATACTTTGGAAGATCTAGAATAGTATTTACTTGATAAAATTAACGAACAGGGACATCATTATGGTCTGCGTATTAACAGAGGAAAGACAAAAGGTATGAATGAGTATTGGAGATTTAAACATTTTGGTAGACGGAGAAGTTATAGAACATGTCTCAATAGGTGGGACTGTGACGAAGAAGTTAAAGCACGGGTTGGTATGGCCAAATCCACATTCTGGAAACTTAAGATAATGTTGCTGCATGGATATCTACCCTTGAATTTGTGATTCAGTGATTCGAGCTTACGTTTGGCCCGAGACTTGGTCAATTAAAGTCAAATCGGTGCAATGCGATTGGAGCATTTGTAAGGGGATTTTACAAAGGCTATTTAGAATATTTTGGACTGAACATGTAACAAATGGAGAAGTGTTGAGAAGAGCGGGTATCGAGAGACAACTTATGACGATAGTAGCATAACGAAAAACTCATGTCTTTGTCGCATTCTAAGAAGTGACAGATATGCAACCCCTAAACTTATTCTTCAAGGAAAAATAGAAGGCCGTCGTGAATCTGGAAGAAAACAACATTCTGGCTTCGTAACATCAGAGACTGGAGTGGAATATCTGATAGAGCAACAATTTTCCGCCAGGCTGAAGCCAACTTTCTCTTGAGTGCGATGAGGGAAAATATAAAATGACCCCAATGTTCGGACAAGCATTTGGGACTCGAAGAAGAAGAACAATTGACGAAATATGTTAATTCGCTCCATTTCCGTTGCGAATTTTGCGCACTTTTCTGGGATGTCAGCCCTGATTCCCTTAAAATAAAATCATAGAGCGTAACAGTAGATCATTGAGCGTAACGTGCTTATGTTTCTATTGCATCACGATTACTCCGATTTTTTCGATTTTTTTTCACTTGATTTGTTTCTGGTTCTAGCATACTTTTTCTATACCTTATCCTTATGTAATAATATGGTGCTGCTGTGTATCTGAGGCCATATGTATCCGTAACTAATACAGATGTCGACGATGGATCAGGTTGTCTATTACTGTTAATAATAATACACTTTGATAATAGCTCACTGAAAGTGTCTCAGAAGAAGAGAAGATGCTTTTTACTATTTTTTACGAAAATTCACTATAAGATCATGGATTACATTAGGCTGGTATAAACCATGTAATTCGTACTTTTATAGAGTCTTTCCATAGGAAAGTAATTGAAAAAATTGACACAGTTATGACATCACAATACAAAAATAACAACAAGGGCTGATGTCATTGCATTCATCCTTATCGACATTCCTATGTAAATTTTCACTACTCGATTAATTAAAATTCATCACGTTACGTTAAATCAAACATAAAACGCAGCAAGTGGCACAACACTACGACCTTTTTAACCCGCAGTGTCCTTATCTGCGATCATAGCGACATGCATAATGGCATTCTGTCTGTCAAAAGATGTCGTCCCTCTTGTGCTGACGCCATACGCAGCAGCATCTTTTTTTTTTGGTAACGAGATTCACATACATGCGATATGAAGATTTGTTTTCACGATAAAGGGGTATCCATCGTATACGAGCTTGCTTCCTGTGGCGTTCTTAATATCTAACACATTTTCTCTCGGTTTTTGATGATCGGAGGATAAGTGAGTTAAACCAAAATATCTTCTATTATGGCAAGTTTCCTAAATATTCCAAGAGATACATGGTAATCAAAACAACTGTGGTTTCATAAAAAAAAAAACGGTAAAGATTTATTATCATTGGGACCACATAATATCATAGTAAAAATCAAACCATATGTCATCCTTAGGAAGTGATCTTTTCAGAAAACATCCACAAAACCGCAAAAAATATGTTTACGTATCACATTTCCTTAAGGGTGTCGGTCTTTTTGTGAAACCGAACGCGGTCGTCTTTTATAACACCGAAAACAATGTAAACTATCTATTTTTTTAAAGTGTATTTTAACATCTATTTTATTTGAAATAATACACTTTCAGCAGCCATCGAAAAACAAAACCAGTATGGCGTTGCTGTGTCCCTTTTTATTTGCTACAACTGTTGCATTTCAACATATTTTGCGCGGGGCGACACAAAATCTGGCTGCAAAATCTATTGTCCAACTAGGGTAATAAATTTTACCTGTGGGTAATCCCGACTGACCCTTTTTCTTTTTTTTTTTCGGTTTTAAACAACGGAGACGCCCGTTTTATTGTTTCTCAACTTGTGTTCTTTTTAGTTTACTTTTTTGTGCAGTAAATTACCTTTCTTGACAGGACTTATTTCTCTGGCCAGTGAAAACTTAAATGCCGATGCTATCAAATCTTTTCTATTCAGAGGTGCGCAACAATTCAATACTGTCAATTGTCTAATGTTTATTCATGAATACTTAATTGTCAACTTTATAAAGCCTTCGTCTTATTCCATAAACATCCAATTCTTCTGTAGCATACTCGTAGCATGTGTTTTGAATGGAACGGAACAATCTTTTTCCAAGAATTGTCAATCCAGAGCTAGGGTGGATCTTACCGTTCTGGTTTTCAATCCAGCAGAGGACTCTATATTTGCCAGAGTTCAATTCAATGAATGGCTTCTTGTAGAGAAATAAATTATACTTCTGCTCTTACGTTGAACTTCAAAAAAACCTATTATTCAATTTATTATTGAGAAATATCAAAGGAAGCTAACTTAAAGTAAAAATAGTTTCTGAACTTCCAGTACAAAATATATATTCACCTTTTTTCACATGCGGTACTCTGCGACCAATTTCCTTACTTTAAATTTTATAATGGGGATTTGCGGGTTGAAGGCTATACTGGGAAACCCTCACAAAACAGTGCTCTTTTTAATCACGCCGGACTAATAGGTACTTCATAGAAAAGGGCCAATAAGCAATAAGAACTTTTTCGGGTTTTGTAAGTTTGCGCAACTTACTTTTTTGAGTGAGAGGTTTTATTTTAAGAAAACTGGGATCTTTTTCTGGCAAACCTATATCTTTTTTTTTGTTCTACTACACACGAACCCAACAACGAAACAACAACGAACCATTGAAACTAACAAACGAAAAAACACCCGCAGAACAAGCGCAGGACCATCGAGGCGCAGGACCCTCCACGCCATACTTGTTTTCTCAGAGAGAGCGTTGATACTATCATATGAACACCATATATTATCAAGACAAAAAATTATGCAATGGAATCTTTTTTTTTTTTAAATAACACAGAATAGTTGCAGAGGTCTCCGCAACATACTCCCGCACTTTGAAGTTGCCAACTTCAACAAAAACATTCAATAACCTCAGAGTCATATCAGCATATGATGTCAAAAAAACAAAAACTTATCTCTTACAAACTATGAGAATAAAACAAATAAAAAAATAACATATTTAGACAGGGTCACATTCATATTTCATTTCAGGGGGTTCCTCTTGAGGTAAAGGACAAACTTTTGCAATGCTGCGACTAATATATTCCATCTTCGGTTTTTAGTTTTACAAGTCGTACTTTATTGTCCTTGCCAGGGACAATTTCTAGCACTCTGGCTAGTGGTCATTTTAAAGGAGGGTAGTTATGATCTCTCAGAAGAACTATTGAGCCTGGTTTCAAATTTTCAGTTTCTTGAAACCACTTGGGTCGATGTTGGAGTCGATTTAGATAATCAACTCTCCACCTTTTCCAGAAAACTTACTGAATCTGGTAAATCCTATGCCAGTAAGAAAACCTGTTTTCAGGAGCACTTTCTAATTTTTTTTCAAGATGAGCGGTCCAACTTGTTCCAATCAAAAAATTACCAGGAGTAAGAGTCTGGAAATCATTGGGGTCATTAGAGAGAGGGCAGAGGGGCCGTGAATTTAAAATGACTTCGATTGATGTTAATATGGTGAAGAATTGCTCAAAGGTGGAGCGAGTTTCTCCAATTAAACGATGAAGATGATATTTTGTGCTTTTTAGAGCAGCCTCTTAAATACCACTCCAATGGGGACTTCTTGGTGGAATGAACTTAAATTTTATCTCATTATGAGCGGAAAAAGCTTTTATTTCCTACTGAACTATTATAACCATGTAATACCTTGGTTACGATAATCATAAACAGGGTCTTAACTCCCAAGGGAGGTAAGGATTTCATAACTCCCGTGCGGGAGTTAAGGATATCATAACTCCCAAGGGAGTTAAGGATTTCCATAACTCCCGCTTTTACCTTGAATAGGTGAAACTTTGACAAAAAATAGAAATTTTGGTTTACGGTTTATTTCTTTATAAAAATGAACAAAATGCAGTAAATTCAGTAGGAAATAAAATTATTCATGTACCACGAAAATATCAGGTGTTAATACCCATGAGCAATTGGTGTCCCTCTGGCCAAAGGCCCTCGGGACACAAACTTTGCCCTGGGGTATTAACAACCTCATAATTCCCTTGATACATAAATAACTATTATTTCCTACTGAACTATTATTATAACCATAAAATACCTTGGTAACGATAATCATAAACAGGGTCTTAACTCCCAAGGGAGTTAAGGATTTCCTTAACTCCCGCTTTTACCTTGAATAGGTGAAACTTTGACAAAAAATAGAAATTTTGGTTTATGGCTTATTTCTTTATAAAAATGGACAAAATACAGTAAATTCAGTAGGAAATAAAATTATCTATGTACCACGGGAATTATCAGGTGTTAATACCCACGGGCAATTGGTGTGACAAACTTTGTCCTGGGGTATTAACACCCTCATAATTCCCTTGATACATAAATAAACATAATGAAATCTGAGACATTCTTGGTTTTGGAAAAATCATCAGCTCCTTTAGCTGGTTTTTTGCACCAACAAAATTGGTAGCATTGTCACTATAAATCAATTCAGGATTTCCTCTGCGAGCGATGAATCTTTTGTGGGTCATAATAAAGACTTCCGTTGATAAGCTGGTTACCAACTCTAAATGCACAGCCTTTGTGATCAAGCACACAAACACTGCTATATAGGCCTTGATAATCGGGGCTTTACGTAAGTTTGAAGATTTCAGAAATAAGGGACCTCCATAGTCTACATCAACCCTATTGAAACACCTTGGTTCCTGGAGTTTTTCCTTGGGCAAATCTCCCATTACCTCAGTTGTGGGTTGGGCTCTGAACTTGAAACAAATATGATATTTCCTTATAATCCTTTTGGTTTCCGTTAAACCATTTAAAGGCCAAAACTCTAATTTAAAATTACAAAACAGTTTCAGCTCCTGAATGTCCTAACCGTAGGTGTTCAAGTTTTAACATCAACGAGACAATATAATTTCTAGAGGGCAAAAGAATAGGGAGTTTCTGATCAAAGGATATGTTGGCATTCTCAAGTCTACCACCTACTCGTCATTTTACCGAAAACAATGTAAACTCCATATCAAGAAAGGGTTTGGGGGCCAACTGTTTATTGCAGAGAATTTTGCCTTTACTAAGGTCTTGAATTTCCTTTGAGACGTCGAGTGATTGAAGAACTTTAACTATTAAATGTTTTGCTTTTCTTAATTCATTGACTTCTAAAGGACCAACAATTTTACAATTTCTGTTTCTGACGTTGTGAACAAATCTTAATATAAATGAGACGCGACGTAGTAATTTTGGAAATTATGAGAATTTGAGAAATAATTTTGACCAGAAATCGTTCTCGAACAATGCATGTAGAGTGACAGCAAATATTTAATGAAAAAGATTTAATGAAAAATTATTTATAAAGAAAATTAAAAACGAAAAATGGGAGAACTTTTATCGAGAAGAAAATATTAACAAGGCTACACAAAATTTTGTTTCAAAAATAAGAAACCACATAACTGACTCAACAAAAATAATAAAAATTCAAATAGTACATAAAAGGAATCCATGGATTACCAAAGCACTTATAAAATCTATAAAGAGAAAAAATATTCTATATAAAAATAAAATAGTAATCGAATTATCAAGAGAAAAATCAGGATGCCCAAAAGAAAATACAAAATATGTTGAAGAAAATAAATTTTTGTTTTGTTTTATTTTTCTCACAAAGGAAATAATTGTTCTGGAAAAGTGAATGACCTTGAAATTTGCAAAAAATTTCACCTGCGGCGCGTTTTCGGAGGGCGCCCCCTCAACCCCACCGTACCATTCACCCCCCCGCATACTGATGGTCACGCTTCGCCACTGCTTAGACAGTTTAGAAAAAGTACAAAATTGGTGCATTAAAATAGTTTACAATAAGCCATATAGTTCTTCTTCTGAGGTACTTTTTGAAGAAACAGAATTTTTCGATGTAAGAAAATTATTTACCCTTGCACTAGCAGTCCCGACAACATAAACATAAAACAAGTTTAGTTAAAATAGAACATAATAACTACAGGTAGGTACCCGAAAGAATGAAATAACCTACAGAATCCCAAGTCGTCAAAACAGTAACTCAGAGGAGCTATTATTATTTGGGTCCAAAAATATACAGTAGGTACCCTTCCAATGCATATTTCAGATTTGAATACGTCAAAAAAATTTAAACAAAAAATTGGGAAATCGCTGATAACTGTACCGAGAAAAATTATACATAGCTGAATAGATATTAAGAATTTTTACACCGTGTAAATTGAGATCGATCAAAATATTATTATACTGGTGTCCCACCGAAAACTGTCATCGGCTTATATCTTGAAAACAGTACCTAATCGATAAAAAAAAGAAGAAAAACCCGTTCGGAGGTTTGGAAGGGGGAACCAAAATAAGGTACTTTTCAGCTCTCCCCGAGCCACCCTTCCAGCGGTAGCTATCATAACCTCAAAATCTTAAATGGCACTATGGGTCATGTGATAACTTGTTTGAAAGGTCTTTCAATTCTCTAAATGGATCTGCAAAAAAAAAAATTATCCAGATTTAAATGTAACTGTAAATTTGATGAAAACCTCATTAGATCGGGCGAAACAGGTAATAGGCTCCTTGCATCAAATTTCTTTATTGCCGATTTCGATAGTCCATGAAAAATAAGTTAACACGTGTTTTTTTCTTTTTCTTCTTAGTCAAAAATTGACGGAGATACAACACTATGAAATCTGCCTATGACGTCACTTATCTAATAAATTAGTGACGCTGCACATGCTCAGTATATCTATATATACAAAACTTAATATTTGAATAACTTCCGGAATAATCATATTTGGGCGAAATAAAAAAAAGTACCGATTTTTTTTTCGATTTCCTACAGTTTGCAATAAACAATAATCAATTTAATTTTCCATGCAAGTACCCTATTGTGATTTGAAATCGATTTTAAACAAACTAAATCACATCATGAATAATTTTGAAGAAATCAAGATTTTATTTTTTTGAAGCCCTTTCCCTTTACTGTACCTGACAGTGTTCACCTCTTCAAGAGGACAAAGTTGTTAACTCCAAGCATGGGCTATTTTATGATAACTCAAATTTGTATCTAGATTAAATTTTTCTTGCAGATTCGCATAAAAAATTAAAAAACCTTTCAAACAAGGTATCACATGACCTATAGTGCCATTTAAGATCTTGAGGTTAGGGTGGCTACCGCCGGAGGGGTGGTTCGGGAAGAACTGAAAAGTACCTTATTTTGGTTCCCCCTCCCAAGCCTCTGAACGGGTTTTTCTTTTTTTTTTTTATCGATAACCGTTTTCAAGATATAGGCGATTGACAGATTCGGTGGGACACCCGGTATATTATTGATTTACCTACATAATATAAAGAATTTAACAAAGGATCATAGAAAAAAAAAAAACAAAAAAAAAATAATAATAAAAAAAAAAATAAAAAAAACAAAGAAAAAATGCAAGATTAAATTGGAAAATAATTAAACAAAATAACCCAAATTATGACGTCCCAGAATTATGACATATTTTTGCTCCCGATTAGGACAACATTACCTGATATTAGATACTAGGTGCCTAACTTTGACACAATAAGTACCAAAGTACCTAAGGTTCGTTTCTCGAGGGTTCATACTTTTGTTATCGAACACGTCATAACTAAAAAGGGTGGTCGTAGATTAAATCATGTAGGAACACATTCAATTTTTTTGTCAGTGAATTTCTATTTGTTAAAAAAGGAAGGCAAATTTTTTCAAAAGTATATTCCTAAACTGTAACAATGTGTGCAGTGGCGTAGCTAGGCGTCGGCGACGTCGGCGACTGTCGACGGCCTCGCGCCTTAAGGGGCCTCGCAAAAAATAGGTTACCAAATCTAAAAATTCGCACTTTTCGATTTTCAAAAATAAAACAAGGACAAATAAACTTAATCCTATACGAAACTGGTAGGTGTTAGACGTTTTTTACTCATTGGGCGTCGACCGGTGAGATACCACCATGCCAGAATTGAGTAGCGCTAAGTGGTATCACCACGTTCCGCTACTGCGCTGGCAGTCCGGTTCCAACAATGAGTAACAGATAGCATGACAGCGCCTCCAGGATCAAAATATTCCGGAGGTAAAATACCCGACCACTCGGATCTCCGGGCGTCGGGTGATCCTGGGGGTCCTTCATGCAAAGATATAAAGAGAAGATCAAAAACTCAACTCAGAATTGATTTTAGCAATATAAGAGGAATAAGTACAAATATGAATTCAGTTCACCAACATCTTGAAGAACAGAGACCTGACATCCTTGTTCTCACTGAAACTAAAATCAGTTCTGCAACACCTATTGTGAACTATCTTTATCCCGGCTATGACCTACACCACCGATTTCGACATAATTTTGGGATTTGTGTGTACATTAAAAATGACCTTCCATGTCATCGAGAGGAGAAGCTAGAACCAGCGAACCTTGATATCATATGGCTAAAATTCACCTCAAAGTGATCGACCAAGTTTATCTGCTGCCTCTACCGACCGCCATGTAACACCGAGTACCAAAACTTTTTCGCGATATTATCCGAAAGCTGTGATAGTACACCGAGAGAAAAAAAAGGCTGTTATAACTAAAAAATTAGTTATTGTCACTAAGGAGTGTGCATAAAATAGGGGACAGCTCCGGCATGTAGTTATACTAACCAATTTAAGTTAGTTGGTGATCGAATAACCTTCATAGTTGTACCAAATGGGCTTTTAGTTATTTCCACTTTAGAAGTGGCTACAACAACCAATATTTTTTAGTTGCCTTTACTATATAAATTGGTTGTGTAGACCAGAATTTATTTGAAAATTATCAATTTTTGGTCTGCAACAAAAAATTGTCTGGGCTGACTTAACTAATATTTTTAGTTAGCAGAAACAATATTCCGGGTTGAATCAACTGATGTCTGTAGTAAATGCTTAGTAGTGGTAGCTAATATGATTTGCTGAAAGAGGGAAGCGGTTAATAATAAAGAGAAATAAATCATATGTTTGGAACGTATTTATTACTAAGGAAAACAATGGTTGTATATTACAGACATTATACTAATAACATTGTAAATTGAATGGAGATTCTTAAAACACACATTGAAAATCTAATTTAAAAACTAAAAATAACATTGATCTTTTTGTTTCACTGAAACCTAACCTGATACCGATACTGGTATAACAATTCAAATTAAATACATATTCTTAAATTAAGCACACATTGAAAATCTACTATAAAAACTAAGAATAACATTGAACTTTTTATTTTACTGAAACCTAATGTAACAAATAGTAATTTTATATGCATAGTGAAGAAAAAAATTAATATCCATTCTTTGAAACTGTTTTTGAAAAAAAAAAAACTCAAAAAGTATACCGAACACTTCAAGTCAGTCAGAAAACAACATCTTTCACCAAAATGATATTTTATTCTCATAATTTTTCTATTGTCCCTAAATGAAACTCCAGGAAATAATAACCGATCACTTTCTTACCCTGAAACGCACTTAAACAGGAGCCATATTCCACTCACACAAAACTTTTTTATATTTATTTTATACTGATACTGCTGTTGCTTAGCGGTGTCCATTTTGTTTGATTTTGTTAAAGATTCACGATTTGAGCGCGTGCCTACCTACCAACTCATCACATCAAGCTCGCAGTAGGCCACTCACTGTGGAATGAACTTGAATGAAGCCGAAGCCGGAACAGCCAAAAAGATCGGCACAAATTTTGCTAAAGCTTGGCATCCCATTGGTCAACGGAATCTCCCGAACATTCTACTACCGAGTGCTAGTCGTTGCAACTAGATTTCCGTTTGCTCAACTAATAATTTTGGTTATTTTTTATCTGCTTTTTTATAAAACCCAACAGCTTAGTTGCTACAACTACAATGATAGTTGGCTACCAAAATGTTCAGTTATCAGAAATCGAGGCTTAAGCTGGATTTATAGTGTCAGTATCATTAACAGTAACAGTAACAGTAAAACTTAAAACTTAAGAACAGATATGAAAATAACCATTTCTTAAGTTTTACTGTTAAGTTTGTTAAGTGAATTATAAATGGCTTTACGGTAGGCCGTGTTTTAATATTTTACTGTTACTGCTACTGTTACTGATACTGACACTATAAATCCAGCTTTAGTTGTGACAACCTAAGAATTGCAACGAAGTTAAAATGACTACCAGAGCAAGACCAAATGCTTGCGAGTACTAACAGGTATGTCGCAATAACAAATTTTTTAGTTATGGTAACTGAAAAAATTTAACTCACGCATCTAGTTAACGCGATTTTCTCAGTGTATACAGTCAAACTATCCACAGGCGGAAATTGTCTTTTTAGGCGATTTCAACGTCCACAATATACCCTGGCTGAAACACCACAACAAAACAGATAACGAAGGCAGAGAAGCAGAAGCTTTTGCCATAAGTTGTGGTCTAACGCAGCTTGTCGATGAACCTACCCGTATCTCAGAAAGGGGCGAATTTGCAGCGCTTTTAGACTTGTTCCTAACCACAAATCCTGACTCGTACATAATTCAAGTAGATGCTCCACTTGGTTCGTCCGATCATAAACTTATAATAACAAAGTGTGAAATGCTCATCCCACCAAGCCAACAACCACTTCCTCGTAAAATGTGGCACTATAAATCGGCAAAATGGAATGACCTAAAACAGTTTTACCTGGATTTTCCATGGCAAGAGGTTTGCTTTAAAACAGCTGATCCCACTATTTGCTGTAATGAAATAACACAAGTAATTTTATCTGGAATGGATGCATATATCCCAAATACAACTAAACGTAGAGCTAATGCAAAACCTTGGTTCAACGGCCAGTGTCAAACGGCTGTACAGAAAAAACACAGAGCATATAACCTTTGGAAACGAAAAAAAACCACACAGAATTTATAGAAGCCAGAAATAGTTGCAAAATTACTATTGACTCCGCTAAAGAAACACACAATCAAAGAATAAAAAACAGGTTGCTGAATTGTCCAGGTAGTTTTCGTCTCTTGCAAAAGGTGTTGGATCTAACTTCACCAAGTCATCCATACCACTTACAGATAAAAATAATCACTTAGCCACAACATCAGAGGAAAAAGCCAATATGCTTGCCCAAATGTTTTCCTCCAACTCCAACCTAACAGTGCCAAACGGAAAAACTCCACCGTTCATTGAAAGGGTTTCCCATAGTATGCCAGAGGTACCCTTTTGTCACAGAGAAATACGAAAATCCCTTAAAAAGCTGGATACAAACAAAGCAATGGGTCCGGATGGCATTCCCGCAATAGTACTCAAAAATTGCGCCAACGAACTCACCCCAACTTTCGCAAAATTATTCAATTTGTCTTACAGGCAAGGAGTATATCCATCATCATGGAAGTCTGCCGCAGTACAACCCATTCCAAAGAAAGGAAAAAAGACAGATCCGTTAAACTATAGACCAATTGCTCTACTTCCGGTGATATCAAAAGTAATGGAGAGAGTTGTGAACAAACACCTAACCAAGTACTTCGAAAAGTACAAAATTATCAACGATAAGCAATACGGATTTCGAAAATATAGGTCAACTGGCGATTTACTTACATACGTCACTCACTTATGGCAAAAAGCGATTGAGTTGCGGGGTGAAACAAGAACAATTGCCTTAGATATATCTAAAGCATTCGACAAAGTTTGGCATGAAAATCTGCTCAACAAGCTCAAAGTAATGGGATTATCGACGAAACTTTGCACTTGGTTTGAAAGTTACCTAAAGGACAGATCCATTTATGTTGCACTGGATGGCCAGAACTCCAACTCTTACCAAATAAATGCTGGTGTGCCACAGGGAGCAATCCTTTCGCCAACTCTTTTTCTGATTTACATAAATGACCTCATAGATAAAACAGTAAATCCACTTTATTGCTTTGCAGACGATGGCAATGTAGTCTCCTCACTCATACCACCTACAGGTCTTTCTGCACGTGAATTCCATCATCTTAGACTAACTCAAATATCGTAGATAAATAACGACCTGGAGATAATAGAGGACTGGGGTAACAAAAACCTTGTACATTTCAACGCGCAGAAAACCCAAACAGCTCTGTTTTCAAAAAAGACCAGCACCGGTGAGCCAAACATCATGCTATCTGGAAGTGCTGTCACATTACAGAGTCAGTTGAACATCTTGGGGGTTACTGCAGAGACCAACATGTCTTGGCACAGTCACGTGGCAGATATTGCTAAAAGGGCGTCCCAAAAGCTGGGGGTGCTATTTCGTACAAGACATCTGTACACACCAAGCCAATTGCTGACACTCTACAAAGCCCAGATTCGACCAACTATGGAGTACTGCTCACATATATGGAGTGTAGCACCCAAACATACCTTAATGCTTTTGAACACCGTGCAAAAACGAGCTATCAAGCTGATCAATGACCCCGCACTTACTCGTAACTTGGATGGTCTCGAACATCGCAGATCTGTGGGCGATTTATCTCTCTTCTACAGGTACTATCACGGAAAATGCTCTGAAGAGTTGGCACGTATGATTCCACCGAGAGTAGCACCTACCAGGCGAACCCGTCAAACAGACGGTAACCATGAATTTACTGTCAAACTAGAGGCACCAAGAACCTCATTATATCAGAATTCATATCTCTGGAGAACAGCATCGCTGTGGAATAAACTCCCTGCGACGGTTTTCCCTGCAGGTTACAACCTGAACCGTTTCAAGACCAACATACACCGGCATTTCCGCGCACCTGCCGCTTCTCGAGCGTGATAGGACGTTTCCTTGCGAATGCGCATATCCGTAAAAAAAAAAAAACTCCTATATATCAAAGAATTCACTGAAAACTACCAATTCTACTGCAAATCAACCAGAACTCTCAAAGCATATGGTTTTTATCTTTTCGGTAGATTGTCGGAAGGATTTGTTAGCGGAAATATATTATAGTTCCCAGTACATCGACTTTCAAATTTTGTAATTCATGTACATTCCAAACTGAGCGGCTTCATAACACCAAGTCGGACAAGATTTTTCATATCTCCACCCTGGGCGATGGGACATTTCCGCGCCACGTGGCTTTGGGGAAGGTCCGACGCCCCCAACATGTCGCTGTGGCGTCCCTGAGGAAGTTGATACATGTACGTGCAGTTTTGATGCCATTCGATCATTTTTTATGTTACTGAACTTTTTACTGCACTTTTTACTGGAATCATTAATGTAACACGTCGAAGCGTGGTAGCTGGTGGTTTTTTTTCTTGCACTTGTCTTCTCTTTGGTTGGGCTTCTAATTCCCGACTTCTGGGATTCAGCTTGACTGAATTTGGCTTCTTTGCTTTTCGGAGTCTAAAAGGACCGAATTCTTCAAAAGCTCCCTAGGCTGTTACATGGTGATGGAAATATCTTCTGGACGGATTGGCTTCTCACTATTTGAACACTTCTACACTTTTTGACTGCTTCGACACTGAATAATTGCAATAATGAATGCAATGAATGATGAATCGGGTCGATGTACTGGGGACTTAATATTTTTGACTAAATATTGTTATCGAATATCGTTGATATGCCCGAAAATGGGGCGTGACACTAAAAAAATTCTCGCCTTCAGCGGTTATCCTTCCGCGGGCCTACCGGCGACTACCCATCCCTGTCCTTATATCCAGCTTTTTGTCACAAGAAATGTGGCCACCCTAGCCACCCTATATAAAAAAGGCCTAGCAATTTGAATGTCGCCGACGTCCACGTTTGGTTTGGCTACGCCACTGAATGTGTGTGCTGGATAGGGGTAGGGAAGTATTTATGTATAGACATAGGTTTTTTACGGCTGTTTATGCAACTTATGTTTGGCTGCGCAACTTTTTCAAACACGTCGTCGCAACCTTAAATTGCTGGTTGGGGACTATTTAAAAGATAATTTAGTTGAGTAGGTACTTATTATAAAGTTTCCAAATTTGAGTATCAACTCCTCCAAAACAATCATCTACATAGGTCATTTTCAAAAGGGGTTCAGAAGCTAAAGAATATTCAATGACATTATTTTGAGCTTCTTACTTTCATGCATGAAAACCCTTGTTACAAGAAAAGAAGCACAATTATTATTGCCATGGTTGCCACAGTTGAGAGTTCAAAACATTCCAGAGTTTCCTGAGGGCTAGTTCTGAATAAAATGTTCAAGAGGTATCTTTGTTCTAAATTTAATGATATTTGTCTATACTTTTTCTGTATATCAGGGGTGAGCACATATTTAAAAGAGCGAAAACGGCAAAATATGTCATAGAGGCCTGGTTGAACCTGATAGCCTTTGAGAGTGGCATCATTTAAAGAATATCTTGAGGAACTTTTACATGAGCCATCAAATACTACACGCAGTTTTGTAGTGATGCTATCCTCCCTTATAACTGCATGATGGGGCAAATAGTTATTTGTTTTACTAGGCAGAAAAGTACAAGATTTAATGCCGCGGCTGATGTTTCAGGAAACCAGCCGAGGCAGTTTAAATCTACTTTTGTGCCATGTAAAACATATAGTTTTTTCTCCAAATGTTCAATTTCACACATGGACATCTTTTTTATATTTATTTCATTCATTATTATTATCAATAGTAATATAACTAGTGCAATGGAAATTATTGATAATTTTTGGGAAATTTGCCCGAATGCATTTTTAGTTGAAAAAGAGCACGAGTGCATGTAGTGCACGAGTGCCTTTTTCAGTTAAAAACGCATGAGTGCAAATTTGTCAAAAATTATAAATATATTTCCATTGCACGAGTTGTATTTAATGAGAGAATTTCATGAATCAAAAATTTAAATTTTTTGTCAAAAAATGTCAAAACACCAGTTTTCGCACCAGTTAGTATGCAATTATCTGATAATTTGCACTAGTTTAAATTATCGCGTAATTACAATCTGATTGGTTCAAATCAACAATCAAAACATGTCAATTTATTGCTAGAATACCAGTTTTGACAGATGTATGAAATTCTCCAAATAATTAAATTATTTTGGCAATTTTCATGATGGTGACATCAATTTCAAATACCAAATTGAGTGAAATTTTTACCTGGAACGTTGTGACACTGTCACTTTTAATGCCTAGGCAGTAAAAATACAACTTTTGATCCTATCAACTGTCATTAAAAGGCCGCTTTCACTATCATTCGAAGAAAAAAATACTTAGGTTCTGAGTAGCAGTTTGTCAAGAAAAGAGTCACAAACCTTCCATGCCCGAGACATTCATACTCGTCAATAATTTTTTTATGATCAGAGAAATAACTTTTGTCCTTAGCAAATCTTTTTTCAAGATTGTGAAATCTTTGCCTTGCTATGGAAAAAGAATCACCAAGCTTTAAATTTTCTTTAGGAGATTTTCTGCCTGTTCATCTTCAAAAGAACGCGGAATATTTGAAGAAATGTCCTCGAGTGCCCAAAGTCTAGAGACCATTTTTTCAAGAGGGGTTTCGTCGAGAGTTTCATTTTCTGTTTGAGTATCTATTTCAATTTGGGGTTACTTACAAGTTATTGCTGTTACTATTGCTCAGGAGACTTAGAACTTTCTGTTAGAGTACACATTTGAGTAGAGCGTGATATCAACCATTTAATTTGACATGCTATTGCTTAGTGCAATATCTGAAACAGAAGTTGTTTTAGTATAGGAAACATAATTCAATTTGTTGACGAGTTTGTCAGTGAAAAAAGAGTTCTGAAAGCCATTATCTAAAATTGTTTTAGCTTGTATACAATTTCCCTTGTACTGGGCATCATGGAGAGAGACACCAGCAGTAGCTAATAAAACGTTGGTATTTCTAGTAGGAGCTGACAGAGAGAGATAGAGAATCTTGCGAAGGTGCACTAGAATTATACAAGGAATTACCTTTAAGAGATTTAGGAATAGCACCATTTTGTGAGGGGATTGTTTTCATTCAATCTAGTTTGACTGTTACATCTATTTTTGTCAAATCTAGAGTTATTTTGCAACCTGCTATGGAGTTTCTTAGAGCAAAAAATAACAAGCATTAGTGGATGAGCACTGAGCCACTGCATGAGCAGTTCTCAGACAGTAATAACACCGTTTTTTAGAGCCTTCAAAGTTTCTTTTGTCTGAAATGAAATTTGTTACAAGAATATATTTTTTCTACGACTATTGGAGAATTCGTCCATTCCGACTTAGTTTTTGATTACGGAATAGCTTCATTCCCTCACTAGTGCAGGAATATTCATTCCATCACTTGTTATGAAATAAACACCTCTGGCGCCATCTAATATTATCATAAGCTGAAAACACAGGAGAGTACAGGAAGTTTATTTATTTCTACACCACGCCGTGCGCGAAATGATTCTCCAGTGTACGAAATGCCTAGTTTGCACACTCAGATAACAAATACCTGACACCTGACAGGAAACCAAAAATAATTAAAATTCACCTGCCTTTGATTGTAAACGCAATTTAAGCTTCGAATGATCGATATTTAAATTGAGTTGTAGAAAAAATATTGTTTGCAACTCATGCGCGAAGTACTTTGGTGATCTCGATTATTTTTTTAACTCAGCTGCGCCTCGTTGAAAAAATCAGTTCTGGATCACCAAAGTAGCATTTCGCGCACTAGATACAAAAATAACTATTATGAGTATTTTCATTGCAATAATAAGAACACTTTGCATGCTCATTGTTTTGGGATGCGAATGCATGAAGAGAGGTCTTTAACTGAGATTTTGTGAATTTGGGTGTGAATTGTAAACCGGGATTCTTTAAGTTTTCCAACATTATGCATCTTTTTTCTAAAAATCCAAAAAATTCCGAGAGCTGAGGTAATTCATCCACATCCCTCTCAGTTCTTTCTTGTACCAAAATCAATCTTTTCTCCTAACAAATATAACAAAATAAAGTCTAACAATTGTTCAGATGAATAATTTAAATTGTGCAACGAGTGTAAATTTATCTTATAATTGGTTGCAAATTCCTTAAGAGCTGTTGGGAAGTGCATTTTGTGAGTGAAGGCACCTCCAGAGAGACACTAAATGAGTATTTATCACATGGTATCGGTTTTGCAGAATTTCTAGGGCTGTATCAAAATTATCATGTATAACTACTACATTTTCACCAGCAGGAAGGGCATCTATCCTGTCTTGTATATTTTCATATGACTGAAAGGTGTTTTTTAAATAATCATATTTCTCTGAGTATTCTCCTACATCAGCCGTATCCGCTGTTTGGAGCCAATTATTATTAACTCTTGTTATTTCACCCTTGATAATGGCACGTTATATTTTCAATTGAATATGATCTAAATCTAAGAGATTTTCTTGATGTTAGACATTTTTAAATGTTTCTTGAGATAATAATTATTTTAACTGTACTGTATAGCTTACCACTTTTTCCGGTTACCACAAGATTCACCAAGTACCTACTCACACGTTTTCCATGAGTCCCTGAGTACTTTTTTAGAGTTAAGTTCTAAATTCTATTACTTGTCAATAGAATTAAGCACACATAAATCAGTCACAATTTGAAACAAAATATACACAGTTCTCTCCAAGCTTATGCCATCCGGCTCGAAAAACCAATGTTTTGAATGGAACAACCTTTTTCCAAGAATTGTCAATCCAAAGCTAGGGTGGATCGTACCTTTTTGGTTTTTTATCCAGCAGAGGACTCCATATTTGGCTGAGTACAATTGAATGAATGGCTTCTTGTAGAGAAATAAATTAAACTCCTGCTCTCATGTTGAACTTCAAAAAAACTTATTATTCAATTTATTATTGACCAATATCAAAGGAAGTGATCTTAACTTCTGAGCTTAAAGCAAAAATAGTTTCTAAATTTCAAGTACTTTTGTACTTGAAATTTAGAAACTATTTTTTTCTTCTACCGTGCGTAAAGTACTCACTTTAAGCACTATTCAGAAGACGTAAAAATTCACTTCACGGACTAGTGCATAAAGTAATTCAGAGAAGGGAAAAAACAAATGTATATTCTGTGCATGAAAATTTATTAATAGCAGAGCGCTTTCGGCCTTAGGCCATCATCAGTGCTTTCCTGAAAGCAAGGAAATAAGCTAGTTATGCATTGAGGTATTTTTTAAATTTTAAATTGATCGAATTAATTGGTTAAACACTTACTTTGTCAGGAATACATTGGAGTCGAAATTGTATAAAAAGCAACACATAGTTGGACGATCTTACATTTAAAATTTGTATAATCACAATTACAACATTTAATTAGGTGTAAAGGGCCCTAGGGGTTGAACTTTGGCTGTTGATTACATAAATTAATTTTGATTTTATTTTAAAAACGTGTTTGTTCTTTGTTCTTCAGTATAATTTTATGAAGGTTGACTTGAGGAAATGGTGACAGCTGATTCAAGGACAAATTGCGCATGTGTAACTTACGAGGGCGATTCGGATTTATGTTGTTAAATTTTAATTATTATTATTGGAAAATCGAAAAAAAAATTCCTTTTTTTAAAAATTTCCTTATTAAATGGTGACAGAACAAAACCCAAGAGATTCAGTTAGAAAATTATAAATAAGTTTGATTTAGGTGATGGTGTGGTTTGTGAGATGGAACTTGATGAGTCTATTAATTATCATCATTGAGTGATCAAACTTTCTAATTATTTTAGTTAAGTGAATCTAATTTAAAAGGCGTCTATGTAAAGGACTATAACTCCTATTCAAATTTACGTGAGTATTCAAGCAAGAGCAATTCCCTTGTAACTCTTTTTGTATTTCAATGTCCTCTATAAAATCCAGTCTATTGTAGTTTTTTGAAGAAACGTTATGAATGATTTTGGCATTCGATTTCGGGCTAAAATCGTGTTTTGTGGATTTTATGTGTTCATCAAAGGCTGAATTGGTTCTGGTTAAGTGTAAATAAGTAACACAATAGACTGAAAAAAGAAATCTACCCCCTTACAAGAGAGATATCAAGATATTTTTCAATGCCATTCATAGATCAAAATATCAACTTCAAAATTTCAAACTCCATTCGCCATCATGTCCAAAAAGTCAATAGTTCTTACAAAACAAAAAACAGTCTACATACACACCTAATTAATTCAAAAGACAAAATAGACACCCTCTCCAGAAGCGGAATTTATAAACTGAACTGCAACACTTGTAATAGCACATATATAGGAAGAACTTGTAGACCACTTCAAAGTTCAACCCCTGGGGCCCTTTACACCCAATTAAATGTTGTAATTGTGATTATACAAATTTTAAATGTAAGATCATCCAACTATGTGTTGCTTTTTATACAATTTCGACTCCCAATGTATTCCTGACAAAGTAAGTGTTTAACCAATTAATTCGATCAATTTAAAATTTAAAAAATACCTCATTGCATAACTAGGTTATTTCCTTGCTTTCAGGAAAGCACTGATGATGGCCTAAGGCCGAAAGCGCTCTGCTATTAATAAATTTTCATGCACAGAATACACATTTGTTTTTTCCCTTCTCTACATTGTTGATGTGCACACAGCCAAAAAACCCTCTTTTAAAGTAATTCACTTCACACACTAGTGCGTAAAGTAATGTCAATGACAGTTGTCGACACTGTCAATTTGGCATTTTTCTGGTAAATTGCTTCACGCACTAGTGCGTGAAGTGAAAATTCTTTACGCACTGGTGCGTAAAGTATTTTTCCAAATTTCACACTTGTTGCATAAATAACTATTATACAGGGTGTATATTTTAAGTGATACCACTATGGCTAAATCGGAAACGGTAAGAGCTTCAAGGTCGGTTAAATTAGAAAAAAGTTGCCTTTTTTGATGCTCATTCAAGACTTGTTTACAGTGTTGCCAAAGTCCTTTTAGTTTATGAAATACAGGGCGATTTATAAAAAAGGCCTGACATTATTTCGTCAATTATTTTGAAAACTATTGATATTCGGGACACAATTTATATTTGAAAGTTTTATAATTTTTTTCGCTCTACAAAATGGCATCTTCAAATTTTAAATCCGACGTTTCGTGATCGAGATACCATCATCAACTTCATTTTTTTAAATACGGACCTGGATTTTTTATGTCATTTTTGGAAAGAGAATTAAGGGCGCTTCCTAAAAATGACATAAAAAATCCAGGTCCGTATTTAAAAAAATGAAGTTGATGATGGTATCTCGATCACGAAACGTCGGATTTAAAATTTGAAGATGCCGTGTTGTAGAGCGAAAAAAATTATAAAATTTTCAAATTTAAATTGTGTCTCAAAAAATCAATAGTGTTCGAAATAAATGATGAAATATTTTTGGACGTTTCTTAGAAATCACCCTGTATTTCATAAACTAAAAGAAATTTGGCAATACTGTAAACGAGTCTTAAATGGGCATCAAACAAGGCAACTTTTTTCTAATTTAACCGACCCTGTAGCTCTTACCGTTTCGGATATAGCAATAGTGGTATCACTTAAAATATACACCCTGTATATTCACCTTTTTTCACATGCTGGTACTCTGCGACCCATTTTTTTACTTTAAATTTTTTAATGGGAATTCGTGGGTTGAAGACTAACTGGAAAACCCTCACAAAACAGTGCTCCTTTCAATCACGGACTAATACTTCATGGAATAGGGCAAATAAGAACTTTTTCGGGTTTTGTGCACTTTTCGTAACTTTCTTTCTTGAGTGAGAGGTTTTATTTTAATGAAACTATGGGATCTTTTTCTGATAAACTAATATCTTCTTTTTTGTTTTACTACACAGCAACTCATCAACGAAACAACAACGAACCATAGAAACTAACAAACAAAAAAAACGAAAAAACACCCGCAGAACCCTCCACGCCATATTTGTTTTTTCAGACAGAGCGTTATGATACTAGCGTGAACACCATCTATCATTAAGACAAAAAATTATGCAAGGGAATCTTTTTTTTTTAACACAAAATAGTTGCGGAGGTTTCCGCAACAGCATGTAAGTGTGAAGTATCTAAAGTCTAAAGGGTTCAAAACGTTACTAGGAAATCCACTTACATCCTTGCGTGTTGAAATGACATAATTTTTTGAAAAAGTACTTGTTACATATAAAAAAAAAACTTAGAAGGTTAAACGAACTAGACCCTCTTATTGCTAAAGCTGAAAGACAGAGGCAGAGGAAGGGAGAGAAAGAGTGACTGACTAGGTTGCTGTTGCTGAACGAGGGACTCCGTTGAAAGGGTTATTCCTCGTAGAGTAGAACTGTCCCAATGACATGAAGCGAATTCTGAGGTTCTCATCAGGTTTCCTACATACTGGAACATCAGTCCAGTATTAAAGCCTGCTTCAGGAAAGCTTTTTTTTGTATTCCAACTTCATTATTGATTATATATTTTCAAGAAAAAACTGGATAGAATTTGCGATACCAGAAATGAAGTGTCAACTTTTTTGGTGTTTCTCAAATCTCAGATTACTAAGATTTGAAGAGCTGATAAAGGCTGTTCGATCATCTTCCGCTATTGATATTGGTATCCTTCTGAAATGTATTGTTTGGTTTTGTCAAGTAAGGGTGGTGAAAAAAAGTGGGATAGCATCAGGTTGGGTTCTAATATGCGATATGGTGGATTTAAAGATTTCAGAATTTGCTCGTTCAGCTAATCCTGTAACGATCCGATAAAATAGTTTTTCCATCAGTTTAATTTAAAGTTCAACGGTTTTGATTTAAAGTATAATTTTGTGTCTGGTAAAATTGAAAGATTTATCGGGTTTAGGGGATTTTAGCGGAAGGGGGTATTGAAATGTACCTATACAATGAAATCTGCTTATACCAATCCGGTGATGTTTTTCGAAGATGACATGGAGAAAGTGAAAACTGTGAAATTGTCGTTATTCTTCTACTATTATCAATCAACCTGTTAAATAAAAGTTCCATTTAAAGAAGTAATCTCTGCAGTTAATTGAAATCTAGTTAGTATAACAATACTCGCTGATTTCAACAGCGGAAATGGTTGAATCGATAAATGAATTCCAACAAACTTTTTTCGTTTGTAGGTACTGAATCGAATGAATTTCCTTTAGATAGGCACCTATGTGATTTAAAAAAATTGAGACCATTATGCAATCAAAAAAGTTTAACCAAACAAGTTCCACCCCCAAGACCATCAATTCTCACGAGATAAAAACGTAATCATCTCATAATCGGGAAAATTCTAAAAAAAATACCTGCAGTAGCCGGAGTCTCATCATTCATCATGTGCTTGAAAAAAGAACACCAAGACGATGACTTGGCTAGATCTTTTTTTTTCAATGGTTAACGCTGACAGTTCGGGTTTTGACAGTCATCACTATTTTTCGGCAATTCGGGCCTTGTAATTAATTATGGGGTCTTAAAGTTCACCTCGAATTGTGGGAATAAGGTTTTGTGTCTACAAAAGGAAACCATCGACCTGAGCCCCAGAGGAATGGAAAAGGTATAACAAGAAATTTATAGTGCATCATTTCGTATGCATTAAAACTTTTAATTCATTCACAATATTTGTTTAGCTTATTATTTATTACCAGACCGAAGATTACTATTTAAAAAGCAATCATCCTCGAGCAGTGCCTTTTTAATATGACCCGAGATTTATGGTGCGTTCGGGTTTTGAAGGGTCCGCGCCTCGAATACCATTTTTCGTTTTAAAAATAATATACACTCATTATATTTTAGTGTCGTATTAAAATTGGCATAAATGTAAATGAAGCGATACCTTTCGGAAATGTAATACGGTTGTCGTTATGTCAGGACCGCTGGCGCCCGGCTTTTTTCGGAAAGAACCGCCTACCCAGGCTTTGTTTCCTCACACTTTTCCATAAAGACGGGAAGCTTTTTTAATGAGGCGCTGCGGTAGCCAATTAATTTGTAAAAATCCCAAGGATTTTTATTAAAATATTTAAATTTTATCTATACTTTTATAGGATATGTAGGCTACCAATTAATTTTTATTTAATCAAACTTGATTCTGTTAAGTTATTGTTCGTTTTTCTGTATCGCTCTACTTCAAATAAGCAAATGCTTATCTTTAAACAAACATCGCCGGTCGAAAAGTGACCCTACAGCGATCGATACGTGGGGCACGAGTCGATGATTGATTTTTTTCAAGTGTCACTGTCGGGACTCTTTTGGTCAACGGCAGGAGGTCGCCTGATATCGACCTGCGGGAGTTGGTTACTTGGTAATGACTCGTGTCTACAGTCTAAATCATGCAATGATTAAGTACTTTGAAGAAGGAACATCGATTTTTAATGGATGATGTTTTTTTCAGTTGCTTGTCAATGTGTGGCTTTTTTTGAATAATATAAATATTGAGTTTATTGATATGGGTCCTTAGGTATGATTTCCAAACTGATACATACATAGTCTTATATTCACAAAACTGTTGAAATAAGTAGGTACATATCCCAAAAACTTATACGGAGCGTTCTTGTTCTATTATTATTTTGTGTTAGCATCTATGACGCAGTATAAGATTCCTTGCTGGTATTTTGTCCTGTATTTTTACTCATACTTCACTTGTGAATAAAGAAGTTCAAATTTCTCTGCACGCGTTTTGTTAACTTCTTAACAGATTATGGGCCCAGACTAGTGTTTCTCCGTTTTTTAATAAACGCGATTGTATACTCTGGTGGAGTTTCTGGAACAGTTTTTTTTTCCAAAAGTAAAAATGGCAGTTGATTATCTTAACACTAACCAGTGTACCGAATCTAATTGTCAGAGATAATTACCTATGACAAGTAGTCTTTTGCCAGAAGGACTTAGTATAAGTGCATTGCAGGCACCAAGACAGACACTACGTCGATAGCCAAAGCATAAGCGAAATTGGTGTTGACCATCGATCCATCTCTATATCCTCTTGTAAAGGATCCTATCACAGCAGAAGTATGGACCAAGTTAAAAAAACCTATACTATGATAGTGGTTTTACAAGAAAAATCGGCCCGATGCGAACATTTATAACGGCAAGACTCGAGAACCACGATCCGATCGAATCCTACATAGACAAAGAGTGGATTGGGTCGCTTTTGCTAGCAGGACTCCCAGAATGAAGTAATCGCAGTGTCTAACGAAGGACATGCAGTGCAGTGTTTACGAGGGGAAATTTTGAAAATACAGACTGGTACATAGACAGTGGCGCTAGCATCCATTTAACAGCATGGAAAGAGTGGCTGAGAAATGAGAAAGGATCAAGATCTACGAGAGATTGTTGTGGCCAATAAATCCAAGATTCCCGTGGAGAGTGCCAAAGACCAACTATAGGCATGATTCAGGTATCAATAACAAGTGGATTGTGAATCTTAGTAGTATTGAGATACCGAGGGAGGGATGTGCAGTATATACTTAGTTTAGATGATAAGTTCAATTTACCATATAAAAATAACGAATAACCTATTAAAAATTTTATTGTTGATGCTAAATGCAGTTCAGAAAAGTTTGATGATGACATTAAGATACATATCAGAAATCAATGTATCAACATATTTACTAACTTTGTTCGTTCAAATAAACCCCAGGATTATGAGGATAAACAGCTAAATCATATGTCAAAATGAACTTCAAATTTTTTGAGGATTAATTAAGATGAAAAAGTATAGTGGTTCTTGAAGCAGATAAAGGCAACACCACAGTCATCATGAATAAACCGGAGTATTTGGAGAAATCTAAAAATATGCCTATTGATCAAGTGATATATAAAATGCTTTAAAAAGACCCGACCATTACAATTCAAAATAAAAATAATATAATGATCGACTCTCTTATCAAGGAGGGGTTTATTGAAAACGAACGAGGTAAGAAATTAAAAACTAATGCTGCCACTCCCCCTAAAATTTATTTTCAACCAAAGATACACAAGAAATTCCTTTGATTTCGTAGAAAACATTAAGAGTATCAAGTTACCAATGAACTACCAAGTTATATCTCTGGATGTTATTTCATTACTCACAAACTCTTCTTAAAAAGCATAATGCTTACTTTTTGACAGAAGTCCTCCGAGTCAGTATGGACGGAAGCTTGCATTACTACTTAAAAAACCGTTCCCTGACCAGTGGCGTTGATAAAACTTCTGTTACGTTTTTACTTTAAATACTTTTAATATTATCAGTTCAACGCAGAAGAACCAAACTGTCAGATGAACAACTGGTAAGCTATACACCTGCAACAACCAAAAGTTTCCCTGAATAACAAAAAATATGGAAGGCTGCTATTGCCCAGGATCCAACGCCTCTCCTTTCTGCTAGCTCAATCGAATGGGTTCTCTTCTCAATGAACGATGGAAACTTCAAAACTCAGACTCAGAATTACCTTTTACCAATAACCGGAAATTGAGCGCCACCAAATTTCTGCAGAGCTGTTAGTTAAAAACTTGGAAAATAAACAAATTCCTGAAATAAACTCTCCCTCAAAAAGGAAACTAAAAGTGTACGGTGCAAATAGCAGGGCTCAAAATTGCACTGTACAAGATTTATTAGAAACCTGCTTGTTTCCCTTTGGCTGCAAAAAATAGGGTGGTGATGCAAGTGAATTCCTCCTCAGAAATAAAACAAAGAAGGTTTAAACTTATTATTTAATAACAGAACGAAATATAAATGATTCTAAATGATTCTTAATGATTGACAAACTTACTACTACTAAATTGCTCTTAAAGCCCTAATCTACAAAAGAAAACAAGATTAATAAGTAATTAATTAATGGTAAAGTCATGAATTGAAATAAAACTCAATTTTCTGTTAAGTAGGTAATTGGTTAAATTTTAGGTTACCAGTTACCTAGGTAGATACTTAGTTTAACAATAACTGGAATAATAATTATTAGATATTAAATGGGAAATGAATGGATACTATTCTCCTCAAACTGTAATCGCACTTCTACGACAGTCAAAACTCACCTACAGTACAAGTTTATTTTAATTGAGGGTGCACTGCACTTACTACAACAGTATACTGGCAGTGGCCGCTTCTTCTGGAACAACCGAAAATATATGCCGGCAAGACAGCTAGGTATAACTTTCCTGGATTGGATTCAAGGATTTCATCAATCATTTGTGAATTGTGAAACTTGTGAAAGTACTGGAAACCTCACTTTAATTGCGAGCCACTGGATGGGTCGCCAAAGAAACTATGGTTTGTGGACCAAACCAAATAATAACAGACAACAACTGGTTAAATCGCTGTGTCGCGTGTGTAAGACCATCACGTACAATTTTTAATTATTGTTTTAGACCGAAGTCTAATTTAACTATTTCACTGTGCACACGATTGTGCATTGTGCATGCCAAAAATTTTTCTAACCCCTATTAGTAATTACACGCGGAGTCACACACCGTTATATTTTTACTAGTTCATACCTTGCTTTTAGTTGCTTGACACTGACTTTTGTTGCACAGGGTTGCCACATGACTCGCGGTCTTCACGAAGCCCCGTTGCCGACACCAACAAGAAATAGTATTCTATTTTTAATAAAAGGCGTTGCATGTTCGCAACATACACCCCCGTTGGAGTGCCAACTCCAAAATGAGAGAATTAATCCAAACAAACATTTAGTACTAGTTGTCATTATTGGGTAATATGCAAAGTTTAGTTATTGGTCTCATGAAACTACCGTCTTTGGTCTTGACCTCTGCTGCTCTGATTTTATCGTCCTTTCCAGTTAAAACTCTTGTGACTCTGGCTAGAGGCCATTTAACTGGATAACTTGGTTCGTCAACAAGTAAAACTAGATCTCCAACTTGCAGGTTCCTTTGAGGCTCAAGCCATTTGGTTCGTTTTTGTAAATGAGATATGTATTCTGTAGTCCATCGATTCCAGAAATGTTGTTTAATTTGTATGCATTTGTTCCATCGATTAAGACGAGTTTCTGGAACTTCAGAGATATCCTTGTCAGGCAGTGACACCAGAGGCGCACCTATTAGGAAATGCCCTGGTGTCAACGGTACGTAATCTGTAGGATCATTGCTCAAAGGACACAATGGACGTGAGTTCATGATTGCTTCAATTTCTACTAAAATTGTACTAAATTCCTCAAAAGTTAGAATTGATTCTCCTATTACACGTAGAATATGATTTTTAGCCACTTTCACTGCAGCCTCCCATATGCCGCCCCAGTGCGGACTTCGTGCTGGTATAAACTTCCAAAGAATTTGATTTACGTTCAAATAGTTTTCTATAATTTCATTATTTTTGTCGTTGCGAAAAAACTCGAACATTTCTTTCAACTTATTACTTGCTCCTTGGAAGTTAGTGCCATTATCTGACATTATGGTTGAAGGAATGCCTCTACGCCCTATAAATCTTCTTAAGGCAAGCAGAAAATCATCTGTAGTGAGACTGGACACAAGCTCTAAATGTACGGCCTTTGTGGTCATACATACAAACACTGCCAAGTAACATTTTATAATTTTATTTGAACGCAGTTTGGAAGGTTTGAGTGAAAAAGGTCCTCCAAAGTCAATGCCAACATTGAGAAAAGGCTTGGACACTGACAATCTTTCTTTAGGCAAATCAGCCATAATTTGAGTTCCTGGTTGCGCCCTAAATCTGAAGCAAGTGTTGCATTTTCGTATTACTCCTTTGACTTCTCGCAGTCCATCAATGGGCCAGTATTTCAGGCGAATATTAGCCAACACATTCTGAGCCCCTGCATGATATAGCCGCAAATGTTCCTTTTTTATGAACAGCCTCACAACATAATTGTTTGAAGGAAGAAGCAAGGGATGCTTATGTTCATAGGCTATGTCCGCATTAGATAATCTTCCTCCTACTCTTAGCATTTCGAATTCATCTAATATTGGTTTGAGCGATTTGATGTTTTTGTTTCGCGAAATGGTTCCAATATTTTTAAGGTCACTTATTTCTTGTGAAAAATATTTATTCTGTAAAGTTTTCATAATAAAAGTTTCAGAATCTTGCAGTTCCTTCAGAGATAGCGTTCCAGTTCTTTTAAGCTGTTTATTCCTAAAATTATAAGCAGCTCTTAAAAAATAAGCCATTACTCTTTGTAATCTAAGAAAACAAGAGTATTTTTTAAATACAAGCTCAAAATATTCATAGTGTTCTGACTGATTATTAGTGTTTACGTGTACTGCTGGAATTTGCTTCTCCTCAGGAATTTGCAAAAGTTTCTTTGTGAAATCAAACGTTCTGAAATCAATTTCATAATTTTGTAAATAGCTAGGACCATGCCACCACAAACTTAAAGTTTTTAGTTTTAGCGGCATACAGCCCCGTGATAAAATGTCTGCTGCATTGTCTGCAGATCTGACATGGTGCCAGTTATAATCTAGAGTCAAATTTTGAATTTCAGAAACCCTATTGGCCACAAAAACTGACCAACGGGATGGGTGTCCCTTTATCCAGGATAATACTATCTCCGAGTCCGTCCATAGATGCACTGCATCGATAATAAATAAATTTTCAAATATTATGGATATCTTGTTGACAAGTTTGGCCATTAAAACTGCACCACAAAGCTCTAGCCTCTAGCCTTGGTATAATATTATCGCGAGTATTATCCTTTTTCAAGGGAGCTATTCTACTTTTAGAGGTAATTAAATTACAGGAAACTTCATTATTTTTATAAGTTACACGAAGATAGAGACATGCTCCATAGCATTTTATACTAGCATCTGAATATGCATGAATTTCAATCCTTTTTATATTATTTTTAGGTTGTGTCAATAAATTACGAGAAATTTTCAAATCTTTTAATTCTGAGATACCTTTCAGGAAGGTATTCCATTCTTTTAATAGTGTAGAATTTAATTGCTCATCCCAATCTAATTTATTCATCCAAATAGTTTGCATAAACATTTTTGCAATAACTACAAAGGGATTTATCAGCCCAATGGGGTCGAAAATTTGTGCAATAACAGACAAAACCTTTCTTTTAGTTATGTTATTATCTAAAGGTTCCCTGGGAATGTTTATTGCGAATTCATCACTACTAGGTTCCCAGGATACTCCAAGAACCTTGTTAGTATTATTTTCTGAAGGGATCACATAGGTGTCTTGATTATTGTTCTTTGAAGTAGAAATAGTGTGTAAAAATTCTTTAGAATTGGAGCACCACTTATGTAAGCTCATTTTCGCCGTTTCTAACAGCTTAGTTAATTGATTATGTGCTTCAATAAGGTCTTCTACAGAGTCACATCCATAAAGGATATCATCCACGTAGCATTGCTTAAGCAATGCTTCAGAACCAAGTGGGTAGGTAGTCCTATTTGTGTCCGCTAATTCAATCAAACACCTTGTACTTAAAAATGGAGCGCAGTTCGTCCCATATGTTAATGTTAAAAGTTCTAAACATTTCAATGTTTGATCTGGCTGATCCCTCCACAAAATATTTTGCAAAAAGGTTTGCTTAGGATTAACTTGAATTTGTCGAAACATTTTCTCTATATCGGCAATAAAAACATATTCAAAAGTTCTGAAACGACACAAAATGTCGAAAAGGTCTGGTTGCACAGTATAGCCTTTGAACATCAAATCATTTAATGCATAATTAGAAGTTGATTTCATTGAGGCGTCAAACACCACGCGCAGTTTTGTACTGAAGCTTTCTTCACGAACCACAGCGTGATGCGGTAAAAAATATTTTAACTCTGAAATCTCATTTCTCCTGTTGAGTGGTACTTCTTTAGCATGACCTAAAGATATATTCTTTTATAAACTTCCTATACTGTTCATACAAATTATTATTTTTTAATAGTTTATTTTCCAGCGTTACAAATCTTTTAAAGGCCATAAGAAAGGATTCGCCTAGTTTCAAATGTTCTTTGGGTGTTTTTAAAGGCAAATTGACTTGAAATTTGACTTCTTGTGATCTTATGGTGGTTTCTTTAAATAGTTTTTCAACTAACTTATCTTCTTCAGATTTGGGTGTATCAATTGAAAGCTCTTCAACACACCAAAATCTTTCAAGAAGCTTGTCTAATTTGTCTTGAGTGTCATTTTCATATTCCATTGTATTTGTAAATAACGAAACAGGTGAGGCACTTCCTTGTGAGTCATGATCAATTTCAGAATTACTAGCCTTTATAGCTAATTGTGTAACACCCGTCAACATAGGAATATTGCCAGACACTGTCCATCCTAGGTGAGTATTAATTAACACTGGTTTTCCCTTTCCTAGTTTTATTAAACCATTACATATAAGGTCACTGTAGAGATCCATTCCCAAAAGAAGGTCTATGGGTTGACTTTCATAAAATTTGGGATCCGCAAGTATTAAGTCATTAGGCATTTTTAGCATACTTACATCCAACTTGATTCTTGGCAGGTTACAAGTGATTTTTTCAAGTACAATACAAGATACAGGAAATTTTTTGTTTGTCAGAGTAGAGTAGATATTTAAATCAGCCATTTTATGAGTGCAAGTAAGTTTCTCAGAAATACTCGAAATTTGCATATTTCTTTGATAGGTTTTACAGTCAAGATCCAGGACTAATTGTTCTGTAATGAAAGAACTCTGGCTTCCATTGTCAAGCAAGGCCCTGGCAATGATTTTTTGGCCAGTTTGAGAATAAAGTATTACCAAAGCGGTTGCTAAAAGTACTTCATTATTAAACTTACTTACTGCTGAGCAGGAAGTAGTAGTTGTAGGTAGATTAGACTGTTGATGTTGAGTTTGAGTAGGTTGAGATTGTGAAATATTGAGTGGGTCCTCCTGCAAGTTTTGAGACAAGAGGCTTGTATTCGAGCCTGTATTATTTGGATTAAAGTTTGAATTATTATTTTTTGGATTGTTGGAATTTTTATAATTACCCCTTATTTGTAATTTATTTGCTTGTTGGTGTTGGTAGTTAGGATTATGAAGCATTGTATGATGCTTCTTGCTACATAACATACAAGTTCTTTCTGAGGTACAATTTTCAAGGGAATGAATTGAAGAGAGACAGTTTCTACACATTTTGTTATCTCTAACAAAGAAAAATCTTTGATTTATTGCTAATTTTTTAAACCCTTCGCATTGGGATATATTGTGTGTATTTTGGTTGCAATAATTGCATTTATTTTTAAATATTCTGGAATTTTGATTTTCATTATTTTGTGAGGAGCAGTTTGAAAAATGGGTAGTTTTATGATTTTGCTTGGGAATAAGTGGCTTTGGAGAGTTTTCACCCACCGTTTCCATAACTGAACAACGTTTGTCCAAGAAATCAAAAAAATCCTTGAGATTAGGAAGTAATTTAGGGTCGCGTTCACCCTCAAACGATTTAATTGTGTTAAAATCTAATTTTTGCGAGTACATATGAATGAGCATGAGATCAGCCCATTCTTCCTTTGGAACCTTTAAATTTGTTAAAGATTGCATACTTTGCCGAGTTTGGGTAATAAATTTTCGAATTTCCTGGGCGGAATATTTATTCATAATCGGAATGTCCAACAATTTCTTAATGTGTGAATTTATATTTCTGTATTGATTTGAGTATCTTTCTTTTAAAGTATCTACTGCAACAACAAAATTATCAGTGGTCAATGCAAGACTATCAACTAACCCCAACGGCTCGCCCTTTAAGTAAGACTTCAAGTATATAAATTTTTGTATATTAGAAAGTGTGTGATTAGTGATAATTAGATTTTCAAATAAATCAAAAAATGCGTTCCACTCAGTATAGTTGCCAGAAAACTGATTAATTGAAATTTCTGGTAATTTGGTACTGGAGACCATTTGACTGGTGGAAGTGCTAAGACCACTTGGCGTTAAGTTATTTATCACATCTAATTTTCTTTTTAAAGACGCCAAAGAACTACAATATTTATCCTCCAATAAATCACAGTCAGCCTTAAGATCAGCATCACCATATTCTTCAATATCTTGTAATAATTCATCATATTTATCATAGGATTTTTGTAAAGATTCTATTTTAATTTCATATTGGTATTGGTCTGTTATAGTATCTTTATTGGTATCAAACCAATTAGTAACTTTAGTGATGTTGCTCTTAATCGGCTTTAATTTCCTTTTAAGGTCTTGAAGCTCGGCCATTTTGGCAAACAATATAAAATAAACAAGGTTATTATGTAAGTAATATTAATCAAATTAAAGGTGAAAATTTAAACAAATGCACAGCAAAGTTTACCTTTGAATAAAGTTCAAAATAAATGATGCAAAGGCAATGCAACGTTCGAACGTTCTAATCAGTTTTTGAAATATATTAAGTCACTTACCAAATTGAAATTGGCATAAATTTCAGTCACTTCCTGTCCTGCACACTTGAACTTGCACTTTTTGTAATTGTTTATCAATCACTGGCTTAAAATAATAATCCTAATTTGAGGCAGAGAAATTTGAAGAAGTTTTAAGATTTGATATTATGCATACTCTTCTAAGATTATATCTTAAGGAGGAATTTTGTTTTTGCATCCGGCTCGAAGGACCAATTTGTACGGTGCAAATAGCAGGGCTCAAAATTGCACTGTACAAGATTTATTAGAAACCTGCTTGTTTCCCTTTGGCTGCAAAAAATAGGGTGGTGATGCAAGTGAATTCCTCCTCAGAAATAAAACAAAGAAGGTTTAAACTTATTATTTAATAACAGAACGAAATATAAATGATTCTAAATGATTCTTAATGATTGACAAACTTACTACTACTAAATTGCTCTTAAAGCCCTAATCTACAAAAGAAAACAAGATTAATAAGTAATTAATTAATGGTAAAGTCATGAATTGAAATAAAACTCAATTTTCTGTTAAGTAGGTAATTGGTTAAATTTTAGGTTACCAGTTACCTAGGTAGATACTTAGTTTAACAATAACTGGAATAATAATTATTAGATATTAAATGGGAAATGAATGGATACTATTCTCCTCAAACTGTAATCGCACTTCTACGACAGTCAAAACTCACCTACAGTACAAGTTTATTTTAATTGAGGGTGCACTGCACTTACTACAACAGTATACTGGCAGTGGCCGCTTCTTCTGGAACAACCGAAAATATATGCCGGCAAGACAGCTAGGTATAACTTTCCTGGATTGGATTCAAGGATTTCATCATTCATTTATGAATTGTGAAACTTGTGAAAGTACTGGAAACCTCACTTTAATTGCGAGCCACTGGATGGGTCGCCAAAGAAACTATGGTTTGTGGACCAAACCAATAATAACAGACAACAACTGGTTAAATCGCTGTGTCGCGTGTGTAAGACCATCACGTACAATTTTTAATTATTGTTTTAGACCGAAGTCTAATTTAACTATTTCACTGTGCACACGATTGTGCATTGTGCATGCCAAAAATTTTTCTAACCCCTATTAGTAATTACACGCGGAGTCACACACCGTTATATTTTTACTAGTTCATACCTTGCTTTTAGTTGCTTGACACTGACTTTTGTTGCACAGGGTTGCCACATGACTCGCGGTCTTCACGAAGCCCCGTTGCCGACACCAACAAGAAATAGTATTCTATTTTTAATAAAAGGCGTTGCATGTTCGCAACAAAAAGAAAGGAACAATGAAGAATCCAACAAATTAATTCCACAATTTTAATAATAAGTGAACCTATTGTAGGCAAGCATATTGGAATGAATACATATATTATCAAAATCTCAGTGTTGTCATGTATTTGCAATCAAGGCAAACTCCAGTCAAGGTTTTTGAAGAAATAATCACAACTCAGAAACTCTTGGCCGAGACAATGCGCCCTGATTACAAATCAATCGACACTTGAAATTCAACCATTAATGAAAATAATGCAATTAAATTAATTGTTAAATACGCTGAAATTTCCCTAACAATAGTATGAAACTTTATGTGTTCGATAATTGAAATAACAATCAATAAAAATAATGCAAATATATTGATTGCTATTGACGCGTAAATTTTCCCTAACAAAAGTATGACAACTTGTGTTCATACAACTGAGATAACAATTAATAAAAATAATGAAAATATAATAATTGTCCTCAACGCTGAAATTACCCTAGGCAAGGTGTATCTTTGACACCTTGCAAAAATCGCTTAAATTTCCCTAGACAAAGTGTATCTTGACACTTTGCAAAAATCACTTAAATTTTCCCTAGACAAAGTGTATCTTGACACTTTGCAAAAAAAAAAATAATTATTGTTTTAGACCGAAGTCTAATTTAACTATTTCACTGTGCACACGATTGTGCATTGTGCATGCCAAAAATTTTTCTAACCCCTATTAGTAATTACACGCGGAGTCACACACCGTTATATTTTTGCTAGTTCATACCTTGCTTTTAGTTGCTTGACACTGACTTTTGTTGCACAGGGTTGCCACATGACTCGCGGTCTTCACGAAGCCCCGTTGCCGACACCAACAAGAAATAGTATTCTATTTTTAATAAAAGGCGTTGCATGTTCGCAACAAAAAGAAAGGAACAATGAAGAATCCAACAAATTAATTCCACAATTTTAATAATAAGTGAACCTATTGTAGGCAAGCATATTGGAATGAATACATATATTATCAAAATCTCAGTGTTGTCATGTATTTGCAATCAAGGCAAACTCCAGTCAAGGTTTTTGAAGAAATAATCACAACTCAGAAACTCTTGGCCGAGACAATGCGCCCTGATTACAAATCAATCGACACTTGAAATTCAACCATTAATGAAAATAATGCAATTAAATTAATTGTTAAATACGCTGAAATTTCCCTAACAATAGTATGAAACTTTATGTGTTCGATAATTGAAATAACAATCAATAAAAATAATGCAAATATATTGATTGCTATTGACGCGTAAATTTTCCCTAACAAAAGTATGACAACTTGTGTTCATACAACTGAGATAACAATTAATAAAAATAATGAAAATATAATAATTGTCCTCAACGCTGAAATTACCCTAGGCAAGGTGTATCTTTGACACCTTGCAAAAATCGCTTAAATTTCCCTAGACAAAGTGTATCTTGACACTTTGCAAAAATCACTTAAATTTTCCCTAGACAAAGTGTATCTTGACACTTTGCAAAAAAAAAAAAAATCGCTTAAATTTTCCCTAAACCATCTGGTAGATACCAATGAAGATTAATTTAGAAAAGAAGTGAATTGAAACCTGAGTAATCTTTGGCTTCACGCAGTCGACTAACGCACCACCTTACAACATAAGAATTACCAGCATGTACCTACATGAATCAAGAAAATTTAGATAGCCTAAACTAAAATTACTAAGGTTATTGTTTTTTAAGTAAAATATTAAAATTCATGAAGGAAAGAAAATAATAATGTTCAGTTTGACTTAGCTGCATTCCTTGCACGAGTGATCGAGTGCACCAGACAAATTGAAGTCAGGCAATGGTTGTCCAGATTGGTAAATCACGCCAGTTACAGGACGAAATCTCGCCATCATAATTCTCCTCATATTCAAGGTTCTCCTACACTTCTAGGCAGGAAGCTGCGATGGGAGGACTACTAGTTAGGCTCTAAACTTGGGCCCAATGGTAGCTCGTAGTGCAAAATCTCAACTCCCCAAAAGAACCCTATAATGAATAATGGAACCTTGATAAAGGCATTCCCTACATTAATGATAATAAGAATTCTTACCTCAATTAAACTTGAGGGCTCCAAAAAAAAAACTCTTCAGACAAAAAATATTGCCGGTGTCGAAATGACACGTGAATAACGTCTAGGTCTTCAAATCGCCATACAGGCTACAAATCTACTGGGTTCCAAACAAAATAGGCACCCAATGCTGGCCAAAACTAGTTCCAGTAGATTCTCGACTTATCCGGGCACTTTTAAATCCCCATAGAGGGTAGAAAACTAGAATATTTCTAAGCAAGTTTCCCGGCACGTTATCACCATGAAGGTCTGGTATTGAAAGGGGCCGAACATTAGCCTGTTGCTATCCAAGGAGACTCCGAAACCACAAAATGTCCGACGTCAACAGTTCTGACAATATTCAAACCAAAATGCACGCGGTTAATAGTGGTTGGAACCCAATAATAAAAAATTGTAATTCCCAAACACCCGAATTTTCTGTTGGCAATGAAAATAACTAACGCAATCGCTTAATGGTCCATCTACTTGAAAGAACTAATCGCCGATACAAACTGACAAATACAGTACCTATGACCGTATACACTAGAAAAGGACCACTATATTCTGCAAATCCGAAATTCAAGAAACCCCGAGTAGAAACCAAAAGAAACGACAAGTCTTCTCCAAAGGATAAATTCCTTGCACGAATCCGAGAGTGATAGTGCTAACCCAAACCAACTCTCAGAAAAGTTATTACTAGCAGGGACGTTACTATAATGGAAAACATAAAACAAACAACTACCCACATAACAGTGAAGGAACATTCATATTCTCAGAATATTTCCTCAAAGTGCTTTTTGGAATGTTCTTTTAGGAATGTTTAATGAATATTCTTAAGATTGCTTCGATTGAAATATTTATTTTTGGACGTTCTATTTATGTACTAGGAATGTTGCTTCTATGCACCTACCTGAAAGATTGTGCTAAGAACCTACTTTATAAAACATTATTTGAATATTGTCATACGAACATTATTATAATGTACCCCAAAAAATGTTCTTTCGGCTAATATCTCTATCAAGTATTAAGAATATACCTACCAAGTGGTGCTGAGAAGTTTATGTAGGTAGGTACCTACCCATGAATATACATTTTAAGCATATTTTTAGAATCAAACAGTAATATATTCTAAGAATATCCTAATGGATTTCTTAGGAAGTTCTTGGGAATTGCAAACAGTATTTCTACAATCTTTTCTCAGAACATTCTCAGGACATTCGCAATGGTTTTTGGCGAACATTCTAGGCACATTCCTCTTAAAAAAAGAACATTCCTATTACTTTCTAAAAATGCAATTTTGTTATGTGGGTATAGTCAATGTAACGAATACAGATACGTCAGATTCAGTGGTGGAAGAATCCTCTTCATCGCAGGAGACTGTAGAATCAGAGACAGTCATTGACAGATACGACGATGTATGAAGATTGAGACGAGTACTCAGAAGTAGCTGACAACAATGGCAGTGACTATAACCTTGTGACAGAGAATGAGAACGTTGAAGCTGTGAGGCGATCACATAACTTTGACGATTATGTGACCTATTTGGACATTGAGTGGCACTGAGATGACGCAAAAAAGTGTTGCTGAGACACATGATGTTTCAGTGACTGTTTCTGAAGCACTTTCTAAACGAGACCTGGGAACTCGTTGATCTACAAAGGCAGGGGACAGTAGTCGATAGCAAGTGGGTCTACAAACTCAAAAGCAATAGTAATAGTGACATATTAAAATATCGTGCGCGATTAGTGGCGAAGGGATTTATTCAGAAAGAGGGTATCGACTAAACTGAGACTTTTGCACCAGTGTATTCTACATTTAGACTATTAGTAGTTCATACTGATTTAAAAATTGTACATATGGATATAAAAATAGCGTTTTTCAATGGAGTTTTGAAGGAAAACCTTTATATGAGGCAACCAGAGGATTTTATTCGGGCACTTTATGGCTTAAAACAATCCAGTCAAACCTGGTATGAAAAAGTCGATAAAGTCCTATCTGAAATCAAATGTATAAAGATCAATGTTTGTTTGTTCATTGTTTATAGACTCGGAAACCGCTGAACCGAACTCCTTGAAATTTATACCACGTAGTCTCTATAGGTATAAAGGGGTGTGTCATAGGCTAATTTTTATCCCTGAAAAATGCACAATGCCTGTAAGATAGATCTAAAGCGTAAAGCTTGGGTTAGTTTGGGTTAGTTAAAAACAATTGTTTTCGGGTACGCGTAGCTTACGTAGCTACGCACGTAGGGTACAGCTAGTAAATTATAAAAAATCTCAGAATGAACCATGCTTATAATAATAAAAATAACAATATTCTTATGACAGTTGTGGCGCTTTATATAGATTTCTTCATTTTTTCAACCGACCCTGTCGAATTTAAAAATTAGAGAATTATTTATTAGCCACTAATTTTAAAATTAAAAATGTAATTGAAGTTGAGCATTGTTTGGGAGTAAAAGTTGAAAGAAGTTACAGTAAAATTTTTATTTCTTTGAATCACGAAGATTGATTTCATTGATGAAATACTCAGAAAGAATATGCCAGAATGTACTGTCAGCCCACATTGTTATTTGTTAAAATTTGTAGTGAGTGTACGTGACAACCATGTTTTCTATGAACTTAAATTCTTCAAATTCTTTCAACCGGTGTTACTTGGGCGGACAGTAGAAGTGTTTCCAGTCCACGTGATAGTAGATAATAGTTTTGATTTTGAGAATATCCAAGGGAAAACTTGTAATCAAAGTATTCCATATCAAAAGTTAATGGGTAGTCTCATGTATCTTGTTATGTTATCTATTCTGTGAGCTTTCTCAGCCAATATTAGGTCTCTTCCAACAGACATGAGAACCGGTTCTAGAACCAGTAATTTCCAATTGCACACCCATTTTTCAATAAGTTGAACGTTTTTCCTTATTGACAAATAAATTGATCGATTGGAAATTACCGTTCTAGAACGGTTCTCATGTCTGTTGGAACAGAGCTAAAATAATAGCTACACAGAAGTACACTGTCAGAGTGCAAAAAGAGCACTCCGGTATTTGAAGTGTACCAAACATTTCACTTGAAGTTAAAATTTCTGAAAGGCAGCAGTTTTGAGCTTAAGGGTTATGCTGATGCCGATTGGGCTACTACCTAATAAAAATGACAGAAAGTCACACAACGATATTGTTTTTACTTTATCTGGTGCAGCTGTCAGCTGGGAAAGTAATAAACAAAAAACTCTAGCACTCTCGAGCACAGAGGCTGAGTATATAAGCTTAGGTGAAGCTGCCAAAGATGCTAAATATATAGGTAACATTTTGTCAGAGTTAATAGATTAAAAGAGTGCGTTGTGACAGTGTTCAATGACAATCAAAGTGCTGGTAAATTAGCATTAAATCCGATTTTCTATACTTTTGGATCTCTATTTAAGCATATCGATGTCAGGCATCAAATGTTAAATGAGATGACAGCTGACATCTTAACAAAGGGCTAACCAACCGTGAAACATAATTTGTTTGTTAATAAATAATTAGGTTTAGTTTGTAAGAAATTAGCTTTCGTGATAGTGGGAGTGTTGAAATTGATACCTATCCCCTATCCCAGAAACTTATACAGAGGCACAGAACGTTCTATTATTATTTTGTGCTAGCACCTACGAAGCAGTAAGTATAAGATTCCTTGCTGAAATTTTGATATGCATCAATTTTTCAGTAACTATTTTTAGTTAGTCAGCACCAATACCTACTTTACTTGTGAGTGAACATGAAGTTCGAGCCTCTCTACACGCGTTTTATTTTCTAATAAATACCATACATTAGGTACCCAGATAGACAAACTGTTATTTTTTTTTTCAATCTTCCAGATGAAACAAACTTGGGCTTTTTACATACAAAATTTAAATATATCATAGTAAGACAATATTAATACATCAAAAACATGATAGCGCAGTCAGCAGGACTCAAAGCTACGCTCTCAAAGGGAATCTGATTTCGAATCCTACCCGATGATTATGATTCGAATTTCATACAAAATTTTATATCCATTTCATCTCAAACACCAACAACAACAAAATATTCAAACTCGAAGATATTCGTCATCAGAGGTTATTCAATATTATTGCACAACTTGGGGGTATTTATTGAACTTCCAATTTTATAAATAGTTCAATTTTTCTATTCATTGAACTCTGAACTTTACCTAAGTATTTTATGAATAGGTGATTCAACCTTATTTGGATTAAACTTATCTTCATAGCAATTTCCTGTGACTCGCAAAGATTCAATCCTACCAGTTTAATCAAGAAGAATTTCTGGTGAATCAACTCGAGACTCGGAAGTTTCTGGTATTTTCCTAGGATAGTCAGTCAGTTGAAATTAATTATTATTGTAACTTTTATTGTAACGTGCTTTTCGCTAGTATAAGATTTCGGATTTTTTAAAAGCCAACCTGCGGTTTCTGACTTGTTAACTGGCGCAGTCGGTAGAATGTGTTTTTTCGAGACTGATTATCGGTTCTTCGGTATTCGGACTAACCAGAAACAATAAACCACATTAATTGTTTACTGTGAGGCGTCAGAGTGGCTTCCTAGATATTGAAACATCCAGTTCATTGTGTACCTGCTACCTTGAAGTAATCGGAGTTTGGAACCAAATTGTCCAAATCACGGCAGGGCCATCAAGAACCATTTGGACGGACCATATCGCCAACCAAACCTCTGGGCCTTATAGCAATGAAATTCTCCTTATTCTGTCTGTAAGTGCAATTTAACTTATGTCTGACGTAGATGCAATGATTGAGAAATTGATAATTTATCACTAGTGCCTTCAACTGTCTCATCTTTTGACTCGGAAGATTTAATTAGAATAATTATTCATCAAACATTTTCTGGAGGTAAAGGTGCTGAAAGCATATCTCCTAACAATCAAAACATTTGCATTGTTCCATTGTTCCAAATTTAAACTCTAACAATATGACTCATTTTAAGCCAGAGTACCTAAGCTGTGTACCATATTCGACAGAAAACCAAATGATTTGAATAGATATTTATCATTATATCAAAGCCTCATAGATGCTTCTTATAACGCTGCTCAACCAGATAGTTTTCAGAACCTTTACTTGCTGAACTCGATAATCGGTAAATTGACCGGTAACGGTAAATTAGTTTTGGGAACCCAAAATGTAACGACTTGGGACATAAGTACAATGCTCAAATGCCCGCACCTAAAATCTTTAATTTGCCAAATAGCGGACCTCTAGAATTCGACCTATTTAAATTCCACAACATATTCGGTGGTTTATTAAGGCTTGATAATCTTACAAACTTACAAGCTAATATTAATTTTGATACAGGATTTCTAGTAACCCCATACACAAGAATCAACCTGCAGTTCATAAAACTGACATCAATATAATAATGTCACTGTTTCTCCTCGGGTTGTTGAACAGCATAAAAATTAAACCTGATATACAAGGTTATATTATACCCTACCACAGGATATATAATTTCCAAATTCACTGAGTATAGTAAAGAATGCGGTTATGCTTTTACTAGCATTTTAAATAACACTTGATTGCAAACCCAATTTTGACTCTTCTCAAATTCGCACCGATCATCTGAATACAGAGAAATAATTGAAAATCACCGAACTGTGTGAAGAAACTCAGACATATTTTATCAAGAAAACATGCCACTAACATTTACAAGTAAAATAAGACATTTAATTAAAACCACTGATGAACAACCTTTGAATAGAAAACCTATAGATACCCTTTTATATATAAAAAAAAAGTCGAATCACACCCCCTGGTCATCGCCAATTTGGGTGGTTCCAAAGAAAGCGGATGCTTCTGGAAAGCATAAATGGATAGTACATAGTAGTAGATTTTCGTGGCGTTAATGCGAAAACCATAACAGACAGATGCCCCCTACCGAATATAACTGACCTATCAGACAAATTAGGAAAATCTCAATATTTCACTACATTGGACTTGGCCAGCGGATTTCACCAGATACAGATGAACAAGAACGACAAAGAGAAAACCGCATTTAATATGGAAAATGGCTATTACGAATATCTGCGTATGCCATTTGGGCTGAAGAACGCCCCCGCCACTTTCCAAAGGACAATGGAGAGTACCTATATAACGAGGAATTCAGAACGAAAAATGTCTTGTATACCTCGACGACAGTATTATATTTTCCACGTCGCTACAAGAATACTTAGAAAGACTTAAATTGGTCTTCCAAAGATAACGTGAAACCAATTTCAAAATTCAATCGGATAAAAGTGAGTTCCTCAGACGAGAAGTAGATATTTGGGCCATATAGAAGAAGAACGACCATATCCAGACAAAATCAAAGCCATGAAAAATTACTTTATTCCAAAAACTGTACAAAACAAATTAAGGGCTTTCTCGGAATACTTGGATATTATAGACGTTTTATAGATAATTTTGCAAAAATCACAAAACCAGTCACGACATGCTTGAAGAAAAGCACAAAGATGGAACGCAACCAGGAATGTATCGAATATTTTAGAAGTTGCAAAAAATTGCTTGTAAATAAACCTCTACTAAAATACCCAGAATTATTGAAGACATTCAACTTAACATGTGATTCTAGTAACGCCTTAAGGTGCTGTGTTATCACAATAAAGGCCCATTGGCCAAGATTTGCTTATAGTCTACGCATCTCGTATCTTGCATGATTCAGAACAAAATTATTCCTGGAAAGAAATGCCTGTGTCTTATCTAGGCGACGAAGTACTTCCGACCGTACCTATACGGACAAAAATTCAATATCCTAACGGACCATGAACCCTTGCAATGGTTTTTCAATTCAAAGACACCACATCGAAATTAGTGCGTTGGCGAATCAAACTACAAGAGTTTGATTATCAAATTATTAAACCCAATACAAATGCAGAAGCCCTAAGCCGTATTGAATTACACACTAAAGAAACCAGCAATATATCGAATCTAGTATCATATATGTATTGAAGAATTCAATAAGGGATTAGAGGATTATAAAAGCTAGAACGGAAAATAACTCAACGAATATCGAGGAGATTGAGAACCTTGACCCAATATCAACTTTGACGCTTAACAGCTGAAGACGATGATGAAACTCTCCATACTAATGTTGAACAAGACCCTATTGTGGTGATTCTAATTCAAGAATCTGCTGTTAACTATGGAGCAAATCAAATAATCGTCACAAAGGCCTTGCACTCACCTGACCTGCCAAATCAAAACGACTAATTTTATTTGAAAAGAAGAGAAGATTTTCACTTTAAATATCGGAAAATGATTTTGAAAATGATACAATTAGTTTTATGAAGGAAAACGTTGTGCCAGGTAAATTATACTATGCTTATTTTGAGAACCATCAGGATACATGAACCATTCTGCGAAGTGGATAGGAAACATTTTGAATGGCCCTCGACTAGAATTAATAGATGTATTGATACTCAGTTCCAATCCTTTCTCAGAGTCAGTTTAAGGTTGTCTTACCGCGAAATAAATTTTTGCTGAAAAATAAATTGCACTACACTACATTGCCAAGAATGTCAAGAAATCTTTCCGGAATTCCATATTTGTGGAAAAGAAGACATTCACGAAATCCAAGACGGCACATGCGAAATTAAACTACTCCACTCTGATAAAAATACCTCCACCCAAAAAACGAAATTAAAGTCCCGCAAATTATCATCAATCGATTGGACGATTCCAATCAATGGATATTGGTTATTTCTGCCAAAGAAGCCATTCAACTCAAGTGCTTTCAAGAAAAGTGATAATTTTCTGAAATATCACTGATATGATTGAACTGGATGAACAAGTCCAGCAAGTTCAATCGAATGTATCCATCACTCCGCGAGAGCCAGTACTAGGTTACATCAGAAAACAAGGCAATTTCACTAAATACAAAAGCTGCTTCGGCTTCGATGCTTTCCCTTAGGTTTAAGTGTTCTTGGGCGCGCATGTACCAGGAGCGGCGTAATTTAACTAAATATTGTATAGTTGATTATAATTTCGATTACATTATATACTGATTTGTATTACTACAGAGAGAATTCGTAAGAATTGCTACCTCAATCGTGAGATCGTGAAATTCTTACCAAAATCGTGTAATCTTACGGATAATCGTGAGATCTGGCAACACTGAATACACGCAGGCGACTCGTAGCCAAGTACGGAGACAAAAACAAGATCGGCACTGGTCGGAAAATGAGCGCTGCATTCTATTGGTCCGTACAATTAACTAAGAAATACTAGTTGTGAGAAATAGGTTGCTGCAACTGGTTTTTTAGTATTAATAGGTACATATTTTGGTTATTTTTTATTTAACCAACTTAATTAGTAATCACAACATGTTGTAACAACCAAAATTATAGTTAGCTATATTTTAACAACAATTTTTAGTACTTAGAACTGATTATGTCAGTTAAGATGATTTCCAAGGTACAAATAATTTGAAATGGCTGCAATAACAAAAACAGAGTGGTCGTGATAACTATTTTTCTAGTATTGACTACTATAAAAACTCAACCCACGTGCTTAGTTAACGCGTTTTTCTCAGTGTTCAACTTTCGTGGCTTTTCTTTTTTTCTACAATCGTGCAAAAAGTTGCTACTTTTTGCACTGTCTCGACTGTAGCAACAACCTAACTTTTTTCACTAGTTCCACCTATTGTTTTATGAGGAAAGCTGTTACAAGAATAGCGTCATATGACTCGACTTTAGTCTGTTTGCAGGGACTAAAATACATATTTCAACCCCAAAATTATGCGAAAAAAGAAACCTAAGGATGATACACATTACTACTACAGGATTGCCTATTCTCATGAGGTCTGTGTGGAATAAATCCTCCCTTTGCCCCCCCACGTCAAATCACCAGTTGTGACGTGTAGTCTTTTTAAATCACGAGCCCGAATGGCCGGAGTTTTTATAAACTTTATAAATCACAAGCTTGTCAGGTTTTTTGACAATAAGATAAGATGGCAAGAGTTAGGAAGTATATTTTTCCTACGAGCATACTAAAGCTGATGTTACGAAGAGTTTAATTTAAATAAAATGCGATTATGCAGAAGGTAGAATTAAAAATGTATTTAAAGGTATTTATAAAAAGGTAAAGGTACAGGCGAGGGGGAAGTCACCCATAAAATTTTGTACACTGAAATTCCTCTAAATGGAAATTCCTTGAAATTCCGTGCAATTCCTTATAATTCCACACAATTCCCGGTAAATTCCACACAATTCCCTGCAATTCCTTACAATTCCTTGCAATTCCTCGCAATTCTTGGACAAATAATTTTATGTTTGAATAACCTTTTTACAATTAAATATAGGTTAATATGTTTAAATTATTCAATTATTGTAATTCTGTTGAAAAGTATAATGTATGTCAGGTCGATTATCAATTATTGGGTACTCACATTAAAACAAAATAAATTTTAAACTATAACAGCCGATTTTGTAAGCAAATGTTGTTCCTTCGACTTCTGTCCAATAAGAATATTCATGTGGTTAACTGTTGCTTCAAACTTGCCCATGGGTAGCTTTATTCTGGATTTAATTTAGTTTCTATATCTGTATACCCACATAACAAAATTGCATCCTTAGGATGTGATAGGAATGTTCTTTTTTTAGGAGGAATGTGCCGAGAATGTTCGCCAAAACCTTTGCGAATGTCCTGAGAATGTTTTGAGAAAAGATTGTAGAAATACTGTTTGCAATACCTAAGAACTTCCTGGAAAATCCATTAGGATATTCCTAGAATATACCTATGAGATTCTCAGTACATCCTGAAAAGAATATTCCTGTTTGATTCTGAAAATATGCTTGAAAAGTATATTCTCACATTCAAAGAATGTTTCTATGACATTATAGTTATGTTCTCAAAAGAATATAATACCAATATGCTTGAAATATTCTTAGAATATATCTACATATATCATTCTCAATATGCATCCTATACATAACATTCTTGTTTGATTCTAGGGATATACTTGGAATGTTAATTTTCGCATCCAACCAAATAATGCTCCTTTCAGTCCTTTTATATTAAAGCCAGTGAAAGAGTTGTTGGAAAATTTCTCTGGAAAACACAAGTGTTTAACCAAAGCTCCGGTTTCGAGCTTGTTATGCTCTCGTCACGGTAAGCACGCCAACTGAGAGAAACAGGTTCCAAGGTGATTCAAACGCTAGGCAACATGTAGATCTTTAATAGCGCGTGGCTCCCTCTCTTGGAGGTCCCACAAAGCAAAAGAAAAAGAATATACCTAGAATATTTTTAGTAGGTTCTAAATAGAACATTATTGTTTAATTGTTCAATTAAGATTTTTGAGCAGGTACTTTACATAATTAGGTCAACAATATGAAAATATTCTTATCATAGTTACCTACCTACCTACATAAACTTCTCAGCACAACTTGGTATGTATATTCTTAATACTTGATACAGATATTAGCCGAAAGAACATTTTGTAGGGTACATTATAATAATGTTCGTATGACAATATTCGAATAATGTTATATAAAGAAGGTTCCTAGCACAATCTTTCAGGTAGCTGCATAGAAGCAACATTCCTAGTACATAAATGGAACGTTCAAAAATGAATATTTCAATCGAAACAATCTTAGAATATTCATAAAACATTCCTAAAAGAACATTCCAAAAAGCACTTTGAGGGAATATTCTGAGAATATGAATATTATTTAACTGTTATGTGGGAGTGTTGACAGGGATGGTAGAATATTGTTCATGTTATTGTGTAAGGTTTCATAAAATAGTTTGCTTCCTGAGTAAAACAAATACAAAGCAAATTTTTTGAAATTATCGTCACATACAGGGTGTCCACTTAGTGCGATATCGGTCGATATCTCCTTAGAGGGTGGTGCAAGAAAAAAAATATTAAATTACAAAGTTGTTTGATACTCTAATAGGCATTGGTTAATAGTTATTTATGATATAAGTGTTAAAAGTACATTTTTAAGGCACGCATGTGAAAGTTCACATAAGTCGGTTTATAACGTTCTAAACCGATCTCACATTCCTATCTTAGTTTTTCATAAACTATCATTTGACACCAACTTTGAATTTAATCAATGATTAAAAATTCCGCTTAAATTATTAATCTCCGGTTAAATTCAGTGTTGTTGTCAAATAATAGCTTATGAAAATCTAAGCTAGGAACGTGAAATCGGTTTTCCTCTAAAATTAACCGTTTAGGTTTAACAGCCTGTCAAAGTTGCAAAAAGTCAATTTTCAATTGTCAGGATTTCCGAAACAGTTGAAGATAGGTATATGGCATTGTACATGAAATATGTCTAGAATTTTCCACAAAATCAAGAAATGTCATAGTATACAGGGGGAGTCATTTAAAAACATAACTTTGTATCACCACTTCTTGTTGGGCCACCCTGTATACTGGAAAATAATTTAGGACTATAGTACTCATGTTTATCTACAAGTTTTGTATTTAGTTTTTTCTCCGATCTCCGTTAGTATAGGAGATATGGACCACCGCGCGTTCACTAACTTACCCTGTATACAGGGTGCTCTGTTTATGGGTTATGCAACAGAATTTTGTTATTTTAAATGGAACACTCTGTATGTGATTGCATATTTGGACTCTACGTGAAATTCTGAGCAGATTTCATGTAATATAATATCTTTTTACCTAAGTTCAACTGTTTTGGAAATATTGATATCTGAAAATTGACTTTCTGCAATTTTGACAGACTGCGTAAAACCTAAACGGTTAAGGTTTTACAGCCTGTCAAAGGTGCAAAAAGTCAATATTTCCAAAACAGTTGAACTTAGGTATAGGGTATATTACATGAAATCTGCTCAGAATTTTACGTATAATCCAAATATGCAATGACATATGTACAGGGTTTCTCACGGTGGATGGCGTATTAGACGTTAATGGAAAACTAAAACGCGGACCATTTTGAACATTTGGCAACCAGGATAAACGACCATAATCTACACTTTAAAAATATTTTTGTTTATGCGGTGTTGCGGCTTCTACTCTAAATCAGTGGTACCATCGCCATTTCAAATGGAACACCCTGTATGTGATTGCATATTTGGATTCTACGTAAAATTCTGAGCAGATGTTATGTGATATACCCTATACCTAAGTTCAACTGTTTTGGAAATATTGACAGTTGAAAATTGACTTTTTGCAACTTTGACAGGCTGTAAAACATGAATGGTTAATTTTAGAGGAAAACCGATTTTACATTCCTACCTTAGATTATAAACTATCATTTGGCACCAACTTGGAATTTAATCCATGATTAAAAATTCCAATTAAATTTATTCCCCGGTTAAATTCAAAGATGGTGTCAAATGATAGTTTATGAAAATCTAAGATAGGAATGTGAGATCGGTTTTCCTCTAAAATTAACCGTTCAGGTTTTACAGCCTGTCAAAGTTGCAAAAAGTCAATTTTCAACTGTCAATATTTCCAAAACAGTTGAACTTAGGTATAGGGTACATCATATAAAATCTGCTCAGAATTTTACGTAGAATCCAAATATGCAATCACATACAGGGTGTTCTATTTAAAATAGCGATATTGCCACTGGTTTAGAGTAGAAGCGGCAACACCGCATAAACAAAAATATTTTTAAAGTGTAGATTATGGTCGTTTATCCCGGTTGCCAAATTTTCAAAATGATCCGATTTTTAGTATTTCATAAACGTCTAATACGCCACCCTGTATAGGGTGTTCCATTTAAAGTTTTGTGGCATACCCCCATAAACGGAGCACCCTATATATTCAAATATATTTTTAACTAATGCATATTAGAGTATCAAAGAACTTTGTATTTTTATTTTTTTTGCATCACCCTGTAAGAAGATATCGTTAGATATCGCACTAAGTGAAAACCCTGTATATTCTGTTTATTTTCACTGTTTTTGGTTGCAACATCTATGAGAGTTTCTAGGAATGCTTTTCTTGTCATAGTCAAACTCTCGGTTGAACTTGACACGTTAATAAAATGTACATTTTTGACAGTGTGCGGTTAAGTTTTTGTGTACAACAATTTTTGATGATAGGTACCTCAAATTCCTTAAATAAGCTGCCCTTCAACGTAAAAGCAAGTCTGGTCTGGTTTTGAGGTTAGAATTCATGAAAAATTACTAGCGATGCAACGTTGCCAGACTTTGGAAAACTAAGACAGCAAGGGAACGGAGTTTAAGCACTTAGAGATGAATGTATAAGTACCTACCTATGAAAGTATATCCGAGAGTGTATCACTGTATTTTGGGCATAAGCTAAATCTTTAATTACACAATAGGTGTATCACTGGCGTAGAACTGAACAAGGATTTGAAAATGTCTCTTCATTTTATGAACACATACTCTCTAATAAATACTAAAGCAAAGTATTTTTTGGCTCACATAATATAAAGTATATAATCATGGCTTTCAGTATTCTGTCTGGAGCAGTTATAAAATGATACTCAAGTACTTTACCTTTTTATGTTGGACAACGTTTGGCAACACTGAACATTTTTTATAGGTTCAAAGTGATAACAATTCCACGCAAACCCTTGAAATTTTTCAAAATTCCTTGAAATTCCTCGCAATTCCTAGAAAATCCTCGCAATTCCTAGAAAATCCTCCGAATTCCTAGCAACTCCTCAAACTTCCTTGCTATTCCTTGAAATTTCTCGCAATTCTTTGCGCGTGTACACTAAAATTCCTAAGTGATTTCCTCCTCGGGTATAGGTGTATCAACAATACAAACAATTTCATGTCACAATGATTATTTCAAAGTCTTCCCGCACTGAGTGCGGGAAGAAATCTCTTCCCGCACAGCAAATCGTGCGGGAGAGCCATTTCGCGCACGCTCGTAGAAAATAGCTATTTACCTAACAAGTGCGAAAAATATTTTCCGCAAGTGTTAGGTACAATATTTTTCCTACAGGCTTAAAAATGTAAAATTTTTCTTTTTTTTTGACATATCAGTGCGGTAAAATTTTTTCCGCACTGACAGCCGTGCGGAAAAACTTAACTTTTTCCGCACTGATATGTCAAAAAAAAAAGTTTTACCGCACCGTGCGGGAAAACTCATTTTCCGCACGCATATCAGTGCGGAAAATCGATTTTTCCGCACGGCTGTAGGAAATAGTTATTTACCTAACAAGTGCGGAAAGTGGTCCTTTACCGCACGCGACGGCAGTTGCACGAACGACGCGAAGCGGAGTTCGGGCAAGCTGTCGAGTGCGGTAAAGTCACTTCTCGCACGTGTTAGGTACAAAATTTTTCCTTCGGAGCACATAATTTTTAGAATTAAAATCTAATTGGAAGAAAAAATGCATAAAAAATAGCAAACATTGATTGTTAAAAACAATAAATGTTTCTATTTCATGCATTACGCGGAGTAAATACATTATTTGTATGTTTTTTCCAAATTTTGCTACAGTGCGGTAAAGAATCTTTACCGCACTGACAAAAAAGGTATTGAAAATCAAGGTAAAAATAAATTGCAACTGGTGGCTGATTAATAATTTTCATTTCAAAATTAATCTGACAAGAAATTGGCTAAACTAGTCTGGTATCGGTGGCATTTGTCAAAATTTGTTGCGTTGCATTTTGTTTTTCCCATGGCAGCAAATCAATATTTTAATTGGCGTCTAAAGATACTACATAGGAATATCAGATAGATTCGTGTTTTGTGGTTCAAATTTTCCATTTTTTGGTATAAAATAAATTCTTGTGAGATGGAGACCTTCAATGAAGAAATATCCGAAGCAGGAAATGCAGCAGTCGACTCTTTGATTCCACAAAAATCCCAGGATCGATACAATGAATTTAGATGCTCATAGGTAAAATTTTGTACCTAACACATGCGGAAAGTGCCTTCACCGCCCTTAACGGCTTGACCGAACTCCGCTTCGCGTCGTTCGGTCAACTGCCGTTGCGTGCGGTAAAGTATCACTTTCCGCATTTGTTAGGTAAATAACTATTACAGTATTGGTTGCGGTAAAGTACCCCCTACGGCACGCAAATGCGTGCGGTAAAGTGTACTTTACCGCACGCGAGTGGGAAAATTAAATTTCCTAGAGAATTTGTAAAAAAACTGACACCTATAATATAATTTTGCAAAATATAGTCTAAAATGCCTTCTCGAACAACTTGTTTGCAGGCTTGATACAAAAATAGCAATTTATTTTTGAAGATGTTTTTGTATGTAGTTGGTATTTGCATGTTACCAGCTATACCTAATCTTGAACTCAATATATGAGTATTTTATCCGAAAAAGAAAGTTCTTCCTGTAATAAATCATCTTCGAACCAAAAGTCAATAAATTAAAATTCACCGAGCACTAAAATATCGCTTGTGACACCCCGAACGACATTTCACTATCGGCTCGTTCGGAAAACTCGATCTCCTCGTTTCGCTCTTCTTCGACAGAAAAAAAAAATGATTGATGACCGCCGATCCTCTCCCAATATAACCATTAGAAAAACAAAAGCCTGCAACCACTTGATCTGACTATCAAGATACGAGCACTTGTCACCACAATAATATCCTCTTTTTTTTTCGGGTTCGGTTTTTTGATGTTCTAGATAATGCCCACACAAACTAAACATGTAGTGGAAAAAAAAAGTTGAAAGTGATACCTAACCATGTTAAGGAATCTATATTTCGAGCCGGTGTCAGATTTCGTATCGTAAAGGATTGAAAATGGTCGGTCTGGTGACATTATTTCTTAGAATAAAGTTGTATCCGATGAGATGAGATTTGTTGAAGGACATAATTTTTTATAAAATTTGATTTCTGGAAGCAATAATAAAATTTTAAATCTGTCTGAGGATATCAAAAAAACAGTACAAAGAATAAAGTTGATTCATTGTCAACGAAAAATTCGAATACAGATTCAGAATCTTGCAATTTATACTTTTATTTTCAAAATGAATTAAGAAAATAATTATCTATTCGATTATTAAACTAATTTATCATAAATAGCAAGCAGTTTCCTCACCGATGAGTCTATTGAATATAGCATTACTAGGTATGTGATTGTTCATTATGAGCATCCATACACAGTTTATCCTAAAGTCGATTCATTGATGTTTGGCACAGTTGAAGACGGATATTCATAGTCGGAAATTTTCAGCAGAAGTATCTTGATCTTGATCTTGAGCTTTCGTTGATTCTACAGGCGTTTGTAATTTGAAGAGGGTAGAGACAATTTTCAGGAATCTAAATATGTAGTTCAACTCTACCTAGTTGGAGGATTTAATTTGATGATGGATCTTGAAAATTTTCTTCACTTGGTGCACAAGATACACAATGTTGATTCTTGAAGAAGACAGAATCACGAAAATCCCAATAAAGATAAAGATATAAGCGCGATAATAAATCATAATTTCTCGAAAAAAAAAAAAATGCTTCATCCTCATCACCGCGGCATTCTTTAACACGTCTCCAAACCAAACATAATGTGGCAGTAAAAGGTTTAAAAAAAATCTCGGATATTCGACAGTTCTATTCAAAAGATACGTCGGCAACCTTCCACCGCGTCAGCAGGCTCTTTCTGGCGCCTGATTGATATAATTCGTATGACTTGCGGTTTCCTTACGAAATAATTAGTAAAAGAAGGGATGAATAATAATTGTGGGTGGTTAGACAAAGTTAATAATCGAGCTGGTGGCAGCTGGAAAAAAAAAAACGAAAATTTAAAATAATTGTACAGGTGTGATGTTTAACGCCTTGAAGTTTAATAATAAGGCATCGTCAGTGTATAGAAATAACAATAGATACGTAACGAAGTTTCATGATGACTTTAAGAAGCTCCTTAATACAGATAGTTTTCAGCTGCTTAGCCCTGAGTAGGTTTCGATTCTTTTTTGACTTCTTTCAAAGTATGTTTACGCGTTGAAGTTCTGAGCCCATATCCTGTTTTATTGAAGCATCCAATTTCAGCAAAGAATATTGTGGTTCTGATGAAATGGGTATTTTGATGGAATGTGGACCTCTTCATTATTCCGGACTATAAGAAAAAACTATGGACAATCTGCATATCTTGATGAATTAAAATTTTCAATGTCAAACAATTCAGACTTAAACTTCCGGCATCATTTTTTTTCAATATAATTCCTAAATCTGATTCAGATGTTGGGTGGTGAGTACTGTCCAAACTTTTATGTGGGTTGTCATTCGGAGCTTCTTCTGTTGTCTCACTTGCTTCAGAAGTGATAATTAGAGTATCTAGTTACAGCACAATGGATACCATCCTTCTCTTTTCTACAGACAATGGCGATTTTAGTGACATAGGGCTTTATAGATTTGTAGTGTCGATGTTTTTAGTAGAGTAGGTGTTAATGGTAATCGCTTTCTTCACTACCCTTTATTGCAACTTCTTTGTATGGAAGTGTGTCTTTGTTGAAGTTTTATGCCGTTATTTTTCGCCATTCGTTCTTTTTCTTTATGTCTTTTTCCGAATTATAATTTTTTTCCTATACAGATAATTATCGGTTTATAACGTTCTAACAATTTCAGATCTCCAACCATCCTTTGTCCATCCAGGCATCCTACTCCAAAGCCCGGTCTGTCATTTCCTCTAGATTTTCCTCGACTTGCCGCTGCCGCATCTTCCCTTCTCCCTGATGGCCACCACTCAATGATTTACTCGGGTATTATCGTATCTCCACTTTTTGTACAGGACCGATCCAAATCAGGTTGCTTTTAACATCATCTTTTATTGCACGTCTCACGTTCATAATTTCTCTAATTCTCTGATTTGTTATCCTTTCCATTTTTGAGAGTTAATGCTTCCAACATTTTTGCTGCTCTGTCCTTTACTGACCAGACCTCTGAATTATATGAGGTCACAATGTTTTGGCGATCGTGTTGTATATTCCGGTTTGGTACCTATGTTTTGTTGATATTTTGGTAAAAATAATAAAAAATGCGTTCAGAATGTGGTTCATCAACTTATGAAAATTGGTCGCATTTGAAAAGAGTACTAAAGTATTCAAATGGTAATATCAATGTTGGGCTAACATAGTCCGGTATAAGCCGTGCTGGTTTCCCGTGTGCCTTTTTGGTATGCAAGAAAGCGGTTTTTTTTAAAACTAAAATTAGTATTGTAAAGAATAACCAAGTCCAGTCGGAACGCCGACTTATATGCCACAGGCGTACAGTAGGGGAAAATAAGATCAAATTATTTTTTGAGCGGTTTTAATAGTTATTTACATTACAAGTGCGTTTATGAACATGATTACAATAACGAGTGTGAAAGATTAGAACGACGAGGTCGTAGACCGAGTCGTCCTAATCACACGAGTTTTGTAATCATGTTTAAACGCACGTGTGATGTACAACGTTTTATATGCAAAGCGAAAAATAAGAATGTTTTTTCCATTATTTCCGTTTATTAGTAGTTGTCTACTTTACTTTACAGGTTTACCTTTGACATTTTGTCAAATCACCAAAAATAGTTGTGTTATAGATTCATAACCTAGTCCATAACACCACTAGTTGTGTTATGAATTCATAGCCTAGGCTATAACACAACTAAAATCTGTTTTTTTTTTTAAAGATAAAAGTCAAACTGACATTATGTTGGCAATACGATGTAAAATTGTCAATGCTTCAAATTTTTAATGTAGAAAAGGATTTTGTTGCCAACATAGTTACTAAATTTTTGACTTGGGGAATTATCTTTAAAAAAAAACAGACTATAGTTATGTTATGAGTCTCATGACATAAGTCAAATACCAGAAAAATAGTTATGTAAAAACGTCATAACCAAACGCTTATAGATAAAGGTATTTTATTGCACCGTTACAATTTGTATTACTTTAATTACACGTTTGACATAAAATATACAAAATCATGATTACTGTTCAAATAATTTTGGAAATTATATGCGTACGCCTATGATCGGCAGGCGCGGGACGCATGGAGGTAAGTAACACCCTGTTTAGCATTCGGCAATCCGTTCGACAGCGGTTCGGTTTTTTAAATGTAACACCCGTGGTTGCATGGACGTGCGCTTTATTGGGTGTTACTTACCCTCGTTATTAAGCCTATTTACTATTACCATCTTGTAAATAATTATTTTAGGACATTGAAATATTAAAACATGAGTATATAAGTGCAAAATATAATTATTATTGTTATATTAATATAAATTATACTGTGCCTTCGTAATTTAGCAGATAAAAACAATTAAAGAGTAAATTTTTCGCGAAAACCCTCAGACACTAATTTTAATTTAGGGGAACATATTTTTCACTACATATTTGTATAGTTGTAGAAAATCGAAAAATCCAAAAAGAATACCACGTTTCACATTTTTAAATAACACACTGTATATTACCTATTTTTATTTTTATTTTTTTTTTTGTAAAATAACAAGGAATTTAATAATATAGGGTGGGCTCAAAAAAACCGGAATTTAGTTTTTGTGCTGTAATTTTTTTTGTTGTTGACTAATTTCCTATTGTTTTGGCCTGTTTGGAAGAGAATTGAACAGGCTAACGAATCAAAGTAAAACTTTCAAAATTTGAGAAAAACTAAGAATGGCGGACTTCTTCAAAAGTTACCTAGTTTTGGATATGAAAAGGATAAACGATATTACAAAAAAAATAATATTTCACTTAGTTTTCAACCGATTTTTCTTATCGAGGTTTTAAAATGTTCGCAAAATGATGAACTTTTACAATTTATCAGAAAAAGTTATACAGGGTGTCACAAGAGAGTTCCAGCGCTATCTAAATTTAGGTAATTTTTGAAGAAGTCCGACATTTTGAATTTTTCTCAAATGTCAAAAGTTTCACATGATTCGTTCGCCTGTTCAGTTCTCTTTCAAACAAGCCAAAACAAAAGGAAATTGCTCAAACAAAAAAAGTTACAGCTCAAAGAGAAAATTCTGTTTTTTTTGAGTCCACCTTATAGAGTGAGTTCATAAAGTCACGCATAAATTCATTATTTTGAAAACGGTGGAATTTTTGAAAAATCGCTCAGACACGTCAATTTTGTTTTTTTGTTGTATGAATTCACCCATCTTCTTCCTACTAATACCAAAATCATTTTAATAGAGTCGCTAGTCTTGCTACACTGCTATTATGCAGATTGTGTTTATAACTGTGGTTCATAAACCCTTTCTAACAGAACATAACAAATAATATATAGACTACAAAAGATTCAGAACAATTGTGTACGATATACAGGGTGTCACAGAATATTAGGGCGATCTCTCGGATTCAGATGGAGCACAAAAAAATAACATGACAACTTCCTATAAAAAAAAAAATCCTACGGCGCCCTCTACGAAGTTACGTGCCCCTAAAGGACGCCTCTGAAAATAGGTTTTTTGTTGATAACTTTCAAAATACTTCGTGTAATTTTCTTTTCTTTAAATATGATGGATACTAGATAAGACCCCTTAAAATGGACCCTTTTAAACACACTTGACCAATTTAGTTTGCCAGGGACGGACTAGCTTTAACACAATAATGACACTGAGGAAATATTAGTAGAAAGAATTAATTTTCACTGTCGCGAAATAAGGGCTTATATTGAAGCATTGTCGAGGGTCGAACAATATTTCATTAAAATAGGTATGGAATGCATTAGATTAGAAGCCCATGTTGAGTCGACATACAAAATTATTTGATAAAAAACCATTAATAAACAAAAAAACACTTTTCTAGAAACCAGCTCATTTTTTCGACATCGAATAAGAGTATCTTTTTTCTAGTTCAAGGTTGAAATTATCTAAAAATAGTATTGCTATGCCTTTATCATACAGGGTGTAAAAAATGGAGCATTATTAATTGTGTTAAAGCTGGTCCGTCCTCCGCAAACTAGATTGGCCAAGTGTGTTTGAAACGGTTCATTTTAAGGGCTTTTATCTAGTATCCATTATATTAAAAGAAAAAAAAAATACACTAAGTATTTTGAAAGTTATCAACAAAAAACGTATTGTCAGAGGCGTCCTTTAGGGGCACGTAACTTCGTAAGGGGGCCGTCGGAATTTTTTTTTTATAGGAAGTTGTCATCTTATTTTTTTGTATTTTATCTGAATCCGAGAGATTGGCTCACATATTCTCGGACACCCTGTATGTATATAAATAGACGAGAACTTGTTACTCCTTACATTACTAACAGTGGAATGCTGAAGATGAAAGAAAGAAGATTTTTACATTTTGCTGTTTTGATACAAAATATTATTTAGAACAATTGCCCAGAATATCTCTCCGAACTATTGGTGAGGCTTCGTGACATGCATACCAGGTCAACAAGGAACATAGATACTTTCGAAATACCATCACATCGTACTGAATTTTTTAAATCTTCTTTCTCTTACTTGGTCTTACATATGTACCATCGTCACCAAAAGTAACTGGGACAGTATCACATTAGCTCTTGTCCTATTATATGAATTTTATTGTCAAATATTTGTCAAACTATGATTAAAATGCATTGAAATGAATGACAGTAAAATTAGTCTAGGAGATTATTATGTATTATTTGTGTCCCAGATACTTTTGGTGACGATGGGTACATGATACCAAATGGAAATACAAAAAGTAGGGCCTGTAAGCAAGAATCAACGAGCGAATTAATAAAATACAGAAAGTTTGAAATATAAAAAACTAATAATATTATGTCTATACTATCTAATAAAGGCACTACTTTTAAACATTATGTGAATGCAAATCTGTACAGGGTAAGTAACACCCGATAAAGAAACTCTCTGTTGCGATATCGGGTGTTACATTCAAATTTGCGAACGTGAGTCAAATGGGTGTTACTTACCTCCATGCGCGCGGGACAAGCGTAGAGAAGCATAGCGCGCGACGATGGGCGAAAAAATAAATCCTCAGTTCTGTTTACGAAAAGAAGGAGGCTGGATCTGCGAGCCCCCACTTTAAACGGCACACAATTATCTCTCTTGGATGAAGTAAGGTATTTAGGGGTTACCCTGGACCGCACACTTACATGGAACAACCTGCCGAAACAGATATAATTGCAGTAACAATCTTTTAGAGGTGGACATGAAACGAAATCATCATGTTGTAGGAGAGCGCGAGACGAATTCAACCGTATAAGGTTGCCTGCCCCCACCCTGCCCCCACCCTGCCGCACACCCCGGCAGCCTGGCTGAGAGGGTCGTTTTTTTATCAATAACTATCGTCATCAGGTGGACGCATAAATTAGGTCTCAAATTAAAGGTCTCGATCTCCTCTTTCCATCAAACTAAGGTTGCCTGCTCAAAACGTGCCGAAAAGATAAGGTTGCCTCGTTTGAAGTTTCTCGGTACGCGCGCCGGTATCAGTAAGTATTTGCGGAAGGCGAGGTTTTTAGTGGCGGAAAATTCGTCCAAAATACTCCGAAACAAGTTTTTATTATTGCTCCTCGTCACTTTGCGTTACTTCTAACATTTAAATTATCGATAAAAATTTATAAAACAATATAATACTCAATAAATAATAAGCCACTTCCACAAGTTTCGGCAGCTTTAGAGTAAATTTCATCTACCCTCTACCCTCGACCGGGAAAAAAACTAGACGTCATGAAAAGCAGTTTGATAGCAAGAGTAATTTAGGTCCATGATGGAAAGGGGTTGAGGGCTGGGTGTTGATTGGTAACTTAAAAAAGAGGCATGAACTTTTTTGATAAGAAACGTAGGATTCCACATTCATCTTTTGACAGGTGATACATACCGTAACTTTCAACATTTTAATTAAAACGCGTTCAGTTGGTGTTTATACAGTAGGTATGAGTAGATTCTTGATATCTATCTATACTAATGAGTAATGAAAGAACGGTAGTCATCAACTATGAACGCACAAGCCAAACTACTTGACCTACAGTTATGAAACTTGGAGGACGTATTGGGTTTATCACGTAGACTCTCGCTAAGAAAGGATTTTTGAAAGTTTCACTCCTATGGAGGTTGAAACATTAAAAAGGATTTCTGTATCTCGGAAACGAGAAGCCGCAAAGATCTGAAAATTGGCATATAGATTCTACTAACAAAATAAGTGAATACGTAATTTAGAGTTTTTTGAAGTTTTAACTTGGGGCGGAGAAATAGGGGTAATTTGATTTCGAAAGGGGGTAGAGGTATTTTCTTTTTCTCGGAAACGAAAAGTCACAGATGTTTGATATGTAGACTCTACTAATAAAATAATAGGACCCGTATTTCGACGTTTTTCTATTACCTCCCCTATTACCCCTTTATGTCCCCCATCATCATAAAGGAAATGAGCTCCAAAAATATGGGTTGTGGGTTATCAAACTAAAGGAAATAAAGCACGGAATCTGAAAAAGTGTTTCGTATTTGTTTTTCTATTATCTCCTTTATCATCCCCATATGTCCCCCCATCTTCATGTAAAAATTGTTCCTCCGAATATATAGGTTTGTGTGGTATCAAACTGTAGGAAATAAAGCACGGGATCTAAAAAAGTGTTTGGTATTAGTTTTATAAATTACCCCTCCCCCCCTCTGATATCGGATAAAAAAAAAAATTGAAAAATTTTAGAAAATCAACAAGAAAAATTAGAAAAAAGTGTATTACACATTTCAAAAAATATTTTCACGCTAGCAACGCAGCGGGTCATAAGCTTGTATCCTGATAAATTAAACAAAAATATTGAAATACAGGACTCAGGTTGCATATTATATTCTTACATTTTAAATATTTAAAAATAGAACCTAATTTTTAAAAATATTTTCAACAATCACCACCTAATTTCACCTAAGAACATCTATACAATGGTCACGTTCACCAGCACTCAACATTTTGAGTGATTAGTTAACGGCTTTGTTGAAAACAGATGAAAATCAGCTCTAGACCAATCAAAACTGTTCTACCTTGTGTATTCCACTTGTTGGAACAAAGCCGTTTACTAATCACTCAACATGTTGAGTACTGGTGAACGCGACCAGTGTCATTACTTAAATGTGCAACATATGGGATTTTTTTTTAGTAATAGCACAATCATAATACAAACAAGGCCAAAAGTTGGTGCATGTCTAATAATCATATTAGGTGCACTTAGAATGGTTGCAAGTCAAACAGCATACAGGGTAGCTCAAAAAATATCACAATTGTAGTAATATTAACTTGAATAAAATAAAACTTTTGCACTTTAGGGAGAATTTTTTTAATATGGCTATTATTATAAGTAATGTTTTAACTTGTTAAAAAAAAAATTGCGACATTTTAAAGTTGTGTTGAATATCATTGCAACAAACATGAATTTTGTGATTCCATAAAAAATTAAAAATCTAAGTTAATTTTACAAATATGCTTGAATTTGAACAAAGCTATGTAAAATTGATTTGATTTTATTTAATTTTTGAAAGTATTAAGGGCGGAAATAAAAAATAAAAAAAATATAGAACTTATAGATTTTTTTCGAAAAAAAATAAAAAAAATCTTAGGAGGCTATGCTTTGGTACTTAGGCATAACTTTTAATTGCAAACAACTTTTCTCTATAAAATTTTGCTGAATTTCCTAAAATAAGGGTACTTTTACAGTACAGCTTTGATATTGTTTGAGCTACCCTGTATGCTGTTTGACTTGCAACCATTCTAGGTGCACCTAATATGATTATTAGACATGCACCAACTTTTGGCCTTGTTTGTATTTGGGTTGTGCTGTTACTAAAAAAAATCCCCATATGTTGCACACTTAAAAAATCACACTGTAGATGATCATAATTTTCACAACTGCCAAAAGCTTTAAAGAAATTTCGACTTTTATGTTTTTACAAAAAACTTTTTACAAGTTTATGAAAGAAAAGTTTTAAAATAGTGTTTACTGCACTAGTGCAAATTATCAGTTTAATATTGGTATGTCAGTTTTGATTTTTGCTTTGAACGCTAAAAAGGCATTTCGCGGCCTTGGTATACAGATAACTAATAATGCACGAGTTACACAGTGTGTCCGTAAAGTAACAGATAAATTCATTTAAAATTCAAGCATAATTTTTTTTGAGAAACGCTCGGACACGACGATCTTAATTTTTAGTGGCGCTGTTTTTAAACCGGTTTGTATTTATACAAGGTGACCTGAAAGAGAGATATTACGTGAAACTTTCATTTTTTAATTATTTACATGAAATGCCCTGTCACCCTGTATATTTTGATGAATGTCGATAGAGCTCATCGAGACAATTTCAACGATATAGGGTTAGATAGGTCTATCTTGAACCGTTTTTATAAAAAAAATAAAAAACTTAAGGCAAATAAGTGTTTAAATGATAAAAAAATTTGCTTTGAAACTCAAGTTACAAGGCTAACAATAAGACTGGACTGACTGGAGTTATGCATGCCTATCTGCAGTTAAACCTTTCTTATCAAAAAATTTCATGTCTCTTTTTTAAGGAACGAATCAACACACATGCGGTGTTGCCGCTTCTACTCTAAACAAGTGGCAACATCGCTATTTTATATGAAATACCCTGTATGTGATTGCATATTTGGATTCTACGTAAAATTCTGAGCAGATTTCATGTGATATACTCTATACCTAAGTTCAACTGTTTTGGAAATATTGACAGTTGAAAATTGACTTTTTGCAACTTTGACAGGCTGTGAAACCTGAACGGTTAATTTTAGAGGAAAACCGATTTTACATTCCTATGTTAGATTATTTTTATAAACTATCATTTGACACCAACTTTGAATTTAATCGGAGATTAAATTTAATTGGAATTTTTAATCATGGATTAAATTCAAAGTTGGTGTCAAATGATAGTTTATAAAAATCTAAGACAGGAATGTGAAATCCGTTTTCCTCTAAAATTAACCGTTCAGGTTTTACAGCCTGTCAAAGTTGCAAAAAGTCAATTTTCAACTGTCAATATTTCCAAAACAGTTAAACTTAGGTAAAGGGTGTATCACACTAAATCTGCTCAGAATTTTACGTAGAATCCAAATATGCAATCACATACAGGGTGTTTCATTTAAAATAGCGATGTTGCCACTGGTTGAGAGTAGAAACGGCAACACGCATAAACAAAAATATTTTTTAAGTGTAGATTATGGTCGTTCATCCCGGTTGCCAAATTTTCGAAATGATCTGCTTTTTAGTTCTCCATAAACGTCTGATACGCCATCCACCGTGGGGCACCCTGTATACAGGGTGCCAAACTTTCTGAAAAAATCATTTTTTACATTAATTCTCAGAAGTGCGAGCGTTTTAGAAAAAAAGTTTTTTGTTTATTTTTAAGCAACAAATAGTCTGGTAAAATTTCAGGTAATTCTGTGGCAATTAATTTTTTATTTATGGAGGTCAGTGCCGTTCGTGGTTAGCCTAAAATGGTTTTTAAATTTTATCTCGAAAACTAAGCAGCATACGGAAAAAAATAAGGAGATAAAAAAAGTTGTATCTTTAAATGTTCTATTGAAAAAAACATATCTTAATTCTTAATTGAAAGTAAATCTACTGGACGATGTTTTTCTTGCAAAAATACCATCCCACAAAACCTGTGGCACGTCCCTGGAATTACTGGGTCAACTCTGAGCAGTCCAAAAGATACCTCATAAAGGTGTCAACAAAATAAGAAAATTTCATTTGATTTGTACAGGGTGCTGCAATTTGGAGTGTTTCAACAGGAAAAACATACTTCCAGAACAGATGGAGGAAAATTGACTAAAACGTCATGGGATCGATTTTCGAGAAACGTCGATTGTCAAAAACCGTATCGCGATATCGTCAATGGTACCATTGATACAGGGCGATTTCCGATTTTCCCCAATTATGAAAAATAGCTATAAGTTTTTTATTTATCAATTTTTTTTATTTCTGTAAAAACATTATGGAGACACTTTTTTGAGCACAATCCAGTGGCGGACTGAATTTTTTTCTATATCGCTCTGATTTCGAGATATAGACCAAAGTCCGATATTTTCAAATGTAACACCCTATATATTAATAGCTCATTGGATAGCTCTGTTTTTGCTGATTTCAATGATATAAAGTTCGATAGGTTTATCTCTAACAGTTTTCGAGAAAAAAAATTATATCTGTTTCAGTCATAAGGAACAATGTGTTAGAAAGAGACCTTCCTCATTTTCCTTACACATATAAAATTCTTTTCTAACACATGGATCCTTACGACAAAAACAGATATAATTTTTTTTCTCGAAAACTGTTAGAGATAAACCTATCGAACTTTATATCATTGAAATCAGCAAAAACAGAGCTATCCAATGAGCTATTAATATATAGGGTGTTACATTTGAAAATATCGGAGTTTGGTCTATATCTCGAAATCGGAGCGATATAGAAAAAAATTCAGTCCGCCACTGGATTGTGCTCAAAAAAGCGTCTCCATAATGTTTTTACAGAAATAAAAAAAATTGATAAATAAAAAACTTATAGCTATTTTTCATGATTGGGGAAAATCGGAAATCGCCCTGTATCAATGGTACCATTGAAGATATCGCGATACGGTTTTTGACAATCGACGTTTCTCGAAAATCGATTCCATGACATTTTAGTCAATTTTCCTCTATCTGGTCTGGAAGTATGTTTTTCCTGTTGAAACACTCCAAATTGCAGCACCCTGTACAACGCATTTCAAAGAATTAATAAAAAAATTGGCTTTTTTATACAAAGTTTAACACCCTGTATCTGGAAAGTGAAGCATTTCCGGACACATGTTTATTAAGAAAAAAGCTTTATTTTTACGAGATCTACCATCCCTTGAAGTTTGTAACAAACCTTTCGTGACACCCGTATACATATAACATTTACTAATACTAAGGACATGACTTATAACTAACATTCAGTGTGCTCAACAGCAAAGTGTGAGCTAGGAGTTTGTGCGCGTGAGCGCGGGTTTGAATAAAATGGGGTCGACAGCCCTGCACCCCGACCAATCCTGAGACCTGATGAGTCTCTAGGTAATGGTGTAGGTGCAAGTGGAGAAAGTTTGTCAGGGATGTCAGAGAATGAGGGTTGGGAGGATTGGGTGCAAGACTCTACCGGGATGCATATTCATTTTTTGCCAACGCAACTGATATTCGGCTAAATTCGTGCCCTGCGCCGTGATGCGTTAGCAGAATATGAGCATCGCAACAAGACGGTGGCAGTTCATGTGACTGCATGTTACAAATATTTTATTGATAATTAGGTCCGATAAATGTTTTTTATTCAGAGGAAAGGAAGATAAAAGATAAAAAATTTATTTACACGAAAATTTCGGAAAACATTGGCTTAATTATTGTGTTAGATAGAACTAACGATCTCTTTGGATCAACCCGATGGACCTTTTATACTAACAATTTTATGGAGTTTGAGCTAAAAAAAATTTCAGGACGGGTTAGTTTGGGTAATAATTTGGATTAGGCACTTTTCATGTCTCTGCTTGAAAAAAGGAAATAGGAAGATCATCGCCTACTGCGGTTTTTGAACCAAAACTTACCCGAACCAACCCAAACTAACCAAAAATAACCCATACTAACGCAAACTAACCGAAACTAGCTCAAATCTACTCAAAAAGTTCTGGGACATTTGAATAGACACAATGATTAATTTTTAAACTCTTAAAATAGTATATTTCCTAACAAGTGCGCAAAGTCTTGTTCGCACGCTGACTGCAGTTGACCGAACGACGCGGAGCGGAGTTCGGGCGTCAGTCGAGTGCGAACAAGACACTTTGCGCAAGAGTCAGGAACATTATTTTTTCTACGAGCGTGAAAATTTATAAATATAAAAAATGAGGCAGTAAACTAAAAAAAAAAATTCTAAACAAAATACCCATTCAAAGACAACCAAAAACTAATTGACCTTTTCAATTTAAAAACCTCTCTCTCTGGCATTAAACTGTCAGACGCCAAAAAAGTATGAAAACAATGGTTGACAGCCGTTGACAGTGGTTTGTAGACAATACTTTTGAAAGAAACTATTATTTCCTCGGTGTTTTCAAGGTTTTTTCCTAACAATGGCGGCGATTGTGTATAGTGTGCCTATTCATAAAAATAATTCCTATTCACTGGCGGACGTGTCTTTCCATAAGTTTCCATCAAATCCTACATTTGTCAAAATTTGGATACACAAAATCAGAAAGGATACCCGCAAAAGAAAGTAAAATCCACGGCCCATCAAGTATACAAAGTATTCCACGTCCAAGTTTAGTTGGCACAAACTGTTAAGGAGTGACTACCCACATTTTATTTCCAATTTCAAACCCTGCGTTTTTATTCATATCAATTTTTTCCGATGGATCCATCATTCTATGTCGGTCATTGTCATTTTCCATTCACTTAACAAAGATAGCTAATTCATCGGTGAAGTCGCCGATTCGAAAAAAAACCGAGGGGATTACTAACCACCCAATACACATTGACATTGACAAGCAAGCAAATGTTGGCGGGAAAATGAATGTTTTCATACTTATCGTCCATCTCTTTTAATTGAAAACGTTAATTATTTCATTTGATTATTGTGAACGATATTGAGAGATTTTTCGGATGAACTTTGGGGTATCAGACTATTGCAGGCATTGGCGGCTCTATCTAAAATATGTTGTATTTCCTCGTTCTCTTCTGCTGCAATGTTTTCCATTTTTTTGCGAATATCTACGCTTAGGCTCACGATGTAGTTAAAATAACGACCAAAGAAAAGATGATAAATTAATTTGTTTGACACTGACGTGACAGACCTATAAACACTGACGGCAAATGTCATGCAATCATAAGGCCTGTTTCCACAGAAAACACAAACCAGTCAGACCTAATTTCATTCGTTGAAAATAGTCAGAAAACCGGTTGTTGGCGATTTGCACCAATTAAAAACGCTGTGACTGGTTTGAGATTTCTGTGGAAACAGACCTTATAACGGTACGTGAATTTTTTTACTGGTACTTTGTCAAAATTGAATCTTGTCAGCACTAGTGCGCAAAATCAACTCTTGTCCGCACTAGTGCGCAAAATTAAATTTTGCGCTACCAACTGCTTTTGCAAAGTACCTATTTTGCACACCCTCGTAGAAAAAAGGTATTTCTTCATTCGTTATTGCATTTCGCATTGAAACATGTGCCAACAACTAAAAATAACTGCCAATTTCCAACTGAATTTATTTAGAGAATATTTTCACGAATTCACGAATACCAGGCAGGCTCTATAAACTGCCAACGTTAGTCCACTTCAATCATAGTTTGCCGACGCTGTGCTCGAACGAACACGAATGCAGCCGAAGGTCCTATTACGTTGGCAGAAAATGAATATGCTACCGGGATTGGGATATGCATTTGCAGCTAAATTGGGCAGTTTTGCCTAAGTATGGTGGTCAGATTGGGGCTGTCCGATGTTTAATTAGACAAGTGCATTTCCTCATAGCCATAGCCAGCGATAAAGGAGATATTTACACACTAGATCGCTGACCAGTTGGAATTTTCCGAAGAACAGATGATAGAAATTAGACCTTTGTTGGGATTGCCAGAGCCTTTAGGCTAAGACAGATGGCGCCAGCACCAAAATACTTGTCTGATTCTGTCTTGAAGATAGGATTTTAGCTGTGCATTGGTTTGGGCTTTTACTTGGGGTTGTGATTAGCAGGTTTGGAATAGGTAGGTGTTCATGGTGGTTCAAAATAGATAGGTTAGATTAGAGGGGAGCCATGAATTTGATGTCTATAAAACTTGTCGCTGATTTCATACAGGTAGTCAGATATTATATAAGTGGAATGGATGTTTGCTCATGCATGTCCATTATTCTGGCGTACCTGGATTCCGACAGCACTTGCCTCAGTATTCGTTTCTGAAATGGTTGGAGGCGGTTCCTCTGTGTTCTTGAGTTTATGTTCCAGACAGGGGCCTCATAGGTGAGCATAGGTCTTATGACCTGTTTATATATTAAAAGTTTATTACCTGGCGATAGGGGGGAGTTGGGACCGATGAGAGGGTACAATTGCTGCTGCGCACTGAAGGTGCGAGCCAATGCGTGGGAAACGTGATGGTGGAATTTCATTCTCTGATCAAAGATGATACCTAGGTATTTGGCTTTTGGGGACAGAGTAACTGGAAAGTAAAGGTGAAATTTTGTTGCTTGTGTATGAAAGGATTCCGCGTAAACAGCGGTGTCATCTGCGTACAGCGCCAGATTTATATTCTGGAATTTTGGAATGTCCGCTGTGTACAGAGAGTACAACAGCGGACTGAGTGCCGACCCCTGCGGCACTCCGGCCTGAATTGGTTTGGAGTTTGAGAGGGCGTCATCTTGTTTGACGCAGAAAGTGCGGCCGCTGATAAAAGACTGTATCAGGGAGATGATGTGCAGTGGGAAATTGAAAGTTGCGAGTAATTTGTAGATAAGGCCTGCGTGCCAGACCCTATCGAAGGCGCGCTCCATATCTAGGAGCAGAAGTGTCGTGTTCATGCGCCTGTTGAACGCTTGGAAAGTGTCGCAGCAGATTTTGGTTGCAAGAAGAGTGGTGTTGTGACGGGGGCGAAATCCCAACTGCTCGTTTGGAAGTATGGAGAAGTTTTCGACGATCCTGTTGACCATGAATAGGATTAACTTCTCCACGAGCTTGGCAAAGGAGTTTAGAAGGGAGATTGGGCGGTAAGAGGATGGGAGTGAATGGTTTTTTCCAGGTTTGGGGATCATAACCACCACAGCCATTTTCCATTGAAAGGGAAAATGCTTAAGTTTGAGGATTGCGTTTGTTATTTGTACCAACTGGACAATAACTTTACGCGGGAGATTTTTGAGGACTCGATATGGGATGCCATCTGGTCCGGGGGCGTTCTCGCTTGGGAGCCGGCGGATAAATCGTGTCATCTCGCCGGGCGTGGCAATGAGTTCAGCGAGCAAGTGCTGGGGGATGGAGTATTTCGGAATAGGAAAGGCTGTCGCTGTACGCTCGATTTCCTCCTGTTCAGGGGAGTTTGGTGGGAGACCGGAATGAATACTCTCCATGAACGAAGCCAGAGCTTCCGCCTTGTCTTGGGCAGTGACGCAATCCCTGCCATTACTAGTAATGGCAGGGGTACGCACAGCTAGCCGCTTCATTTTGGACTGAAGGCGCCATAGAGAATTGTCTTGAGGACGTAGGTTCTGGAGGGTTTGTGTCCATCTACGGTTCCGAAGCTCGCTGATGCCATTTTTAATGGCACCCTCTAGCTCCCGAACTCGTTGGCGATCCTCGTCCCTTCGGAGGCGTTGCCACCTCCTCCGGGTGCGATTCTTCAGTGAAATAAGATCTATGAGCTCCCGAGAAAGCTCGTCACGGCCTTGATAGACAATTACCCGGTTAGCAAGGGGAGTTAGGGTCTGCTGGATGTTCCTGGTCAAGGTTGATACCTCTGCTCAAGAACGTCTACGGTGTCAATTTGACCAGGAACTTGGATTCGGGTGTTGAGATTCTGCCGAAACAGGGGCCAATTGAAGTGTTTATAGCTCAGACGAACTTGTGGGCGGGGAGGATCAGCCCCAGGTGAAAAAGACGGGTAGATGGTCTGAGCTCAGGGCGTTGATCGTAACGAGATCGGAAAGTTCCCTGAGTCCTTTGCTGATGACATGGTCGATGTATGTCGGTGTCATGTTATTGCTAGGATAATGGGTGGGCGATTCAGTACTGAGGAGTATCAACTCCGGTCGGTCATTGACGAAATCATTTAGGATCATACCGTTGGTATTTCCTCTATGATTCCGCCAAAGTCTGTGTCTGGCGTTTAGGTCTTCAAGCAACAAGGAGCGAGAGTTTTGGGGGAAGAACGGAATTAGGTTGGCTACTGACAGACGGGTCTGCGGGGCGTTGTAGCAGCCATTGATCAACCACCGGCGCGGCGGCCGGCTCTGTCAGAGCGTTCGCAGGAGTAGTTTTTCACCACGAGACGATCTCCATCCCCCAGCCATGTTTCCACGACTACAGCGATGTTGATCCTCTCGTGATGAAGGAATGCTTTCCATGACGTCTGGTTTTTTCCCGGTCCGGTCGAGGGTAGTGGGTAGATGAAATTTACTCTAAAACTGCCGAAACTTGTGGAAGTGGCTTATCATTTATTGAGTAATAATAAAAACTCGTTTCGGAATATTGTAGACGACTTTTCCGCCACTAAACACCTCGCTCTCCGCAAATACCTACTGATACCGGCGCGCGTACCGGGAAACATCAAACGAGGCAACCTTATCTTTTCGGCAGGTTTTGAGCATGCAACCTTAGTTCGATGGAAAGAGGAGATCGAGACCTTTAATTTGAGACCTAATTTATGCGTCCACCTGATGACGATAGTTATTGATAAAAAAAACGACCCCCTTAGCCAGGCTGCCGGGGTGTGCGGCAGGGTGGGGACAGGCAACCTTATACGGTTGAATTTGTCTCGCGCTCCCCTACAATATGGTGATTTCATTTCATGTCCACCTCTATAAGATTGTTACTGCAATTATTTATCTAATGAACAATTTCAAAAAACACTGTTTCGGCAGGATTTTCGCAGGCAACTTTCGCGTATTCTCTTAATTAGGGCCTCAACTAATATTCATATTTTTTTCTCTCGTCCACCTTATGACGACAAATTTTCTGCAGCCGTCTCTGGGACTAGTTGGGCAGATAGTGATGTTAAGTCAGCTGATAGGGTACTATAAAGGTCAGAAGATTTAAAATTAGGATCACTCACCTACAGAAATACACCACCGAGATGTGGCGCGAGTCGAAGTCAACTTTTGATGGGTACAAATTTACGAGAACAAATAGAAGTTACAAAATTATTTTTTCTCCAAACGTCAAAAAAACGTCACTTTGTTGACCCCTGTCAAGATGTCACAAATTTAAGTTCTATGCTGCTAGGTAAATCCAGCGGGTAAACACCTGTCGAGGTGGTAGAAGTTTAATTTCTATGCTGCTTGGCAACCCCAGCGACAGCAAAAGTACTTTTAGTGCCGCTCGTACTTTTACTGCCGCTCAACCATCCACTTGCCCCCGAGCTTACCTCATTAGTTTGGAGAAAAAATAGCGTGTTGCATACGGAGTAGAAGCACTTTTTTGTGCTTCAGCAGTATTGCAAGCCTCACTACGTTCAGCTCGCAAACCTACTGCTTCAAAAAAGTAAAGCTTCTACTCCTAATACAACAATATACTATTTGAAATTTAAATTGCCATTATATAAAAAAAAGTTAATGATAATAAAGAAAGGAGAAAGAGGCAACAATAGTATATTTTTCAACGAGCATATAATGTTAGCTATTATTCACGAGAATGAAAATTCACACACGAGCCGAAGGCGCCGAGTATTGGAATCATTCGAGTGAATATTCGCCATTATTTGCGAGTAGAAGACTATACTTTCTCTTCGAACTTTTTAAAAGAAAATCATTAGTTTTTGTAGGAAATAACCATCGTCAAAAGTAATTTTGAGAAGGGCGAAAGATTGCGGATTTCGAATAATCAAGAAGAATAATATGTTCAGGAAGAAGTGGCTCCTCGATCATAATATAAGGTTGCAATGACTAATGGACAAATATACAGTGAGTTCATAAAGTTCCGCATAAATTAATTATTTTGAAAACGGTAAAATTTTTAAAAAATCGCTCAGACACGTCAATTTTTTATTTTTTTTTATTTTTTGATATATTTTTTTATCATACAGGGGGTGTCTCAAAAATAGCTTCGCTGGTATCAACCTTATTTTTTTAAATGGTAGTCCGTGTATATTATGGCATTTCTGGATTATTCGGAACATTTTAGACATATTTCATCTACAATGTCATATACCTATCTTCAACTGTTTCGGAAATATTGACAGTTGAAAATTGACTTTTTTGCATCTTTGACAGACGGTAAAACCTGAACGGTTGATCTTACAGCAAACCCGATCATACATTCTCATCTTAGTTTTCTATAAACTATCATTTGATACCATCTTTGAAGTTGATCCATGATTAAAAATTCCCGTTAAATTTAATCTCCGGTTAAATTCAAAGTTGGTGTCAAACGATAGCTTGTGAAAAGCTACAGACGACAATGTGAAATCGGTTTTGCTGTAAAATAAATCGTTTAGGTTTCACAGCCTGTCAAAGTTGCAAAAAAGTCAATTTTTAACTGTAAATATTTCCGAAACAGTCAAAGATAGGTATATGACATTATACATGAAATATGTCTAGAATTTTCCGCAGCATCCAGAAATGTCATAATATACAGGGGCTACCGTTTTAAAAAATAAATTTGATACCCGCAAAGCTATTTTTGAGACACCCTCGATCGAAAAATTTCAAACAAAAAAACAAAATTGACGTGTCACCGACTTTTCAAAAATTCTACCATTTTCAAAATAATGAATTTATGCGGGACTTTATGAACTCACTGTACATATAGAAGATATTTGAAACGTTCATATTACTCAAGATATTTGCAAACCTCATTCAAATTTGTACAGTATTTATCCATACTTATTTCTCTTTGATAAACTCGTTCGTTAAAGTAAAAAACAAAACAAATGTAACCTTCCCTTATCCCCTCTGGCCCTAAGTCCCTTCTTGCTTATCACCCTCCTAGCAACACAACGCTAAACATCTCAAGTTGAAAGTGACACATGCCACCATTGTTGAACGCTGCATTACACTCCGCTAATTGGAGGGGTTTACTGAGCTTCGGCTTATGCTTGCTTTGTACGAGGGTGTATTTTGGGCTAGTCTATAGTCAGCAAGAACCGGCACAGAGAGTTAGAGGATCCCCCCGAGATGCAATTATCGGAAATCAGAAAGCATATTGAGATTAACCGGGCGTGTATTATTGTCTGAGGCTGGTTAAATAGGATTATATGTTTTAGTTTAATATATTTTTTTGGTATTTTTAAGCTGTTGTCATACTCAATACATAATAAATCAATCAAAAATTAATGTGCTCTAATTAGACAAGGTAATGGCATAATAATTTAACAACCACGCCTAAATTTATAACCTAAGGCTAAATATAAATAAAGCGTAATAAACCTCAATTGTTTCTTTCTATTTCAATTTTAATTAAAACCAACTTTTTTTTTAATGACTTTATTTCAACTATACTTTTACGGTCGCACTAATTAAACATGTGGATCGTGTTGGAAACACTAAAAACGCTTCATTTTCTTTTTTCTTTTTGATTTAAAATTATGTCAAACGGAAGGTTATTTTCGTGTTGCCGAACGTATCAGGTTATTCGGTGTCTGACTCGGGAAGTGGATCATTAATAATTTTGATAATTTTTAGCAGCTTGTTTGTATCAACTAATTAGATTTTGCTGCACTAGTGTTAAAAACAGGTCGTTTATATTAACAATCCAATAACGCCCATTCAGGACATAAAAATCCCTGGGAAAAACACAAAAATCAATTGTTCCTTAGGAAAAACTGAGGGTTCTATTACATGGCGTTGTGCACATTAAAAGCACTTGTCGAAGGCATTATTCCTGATCCCGCGGCGACCGGTGGCACGTGGCACGTGCCGGGCCACGTGCGCTCCGTAAACCATTCATTAGCGCAACCGCACCCGAAAATCCCGAACGTGCTTCATTTGTTTTGAACCCACGTTTACGTCATTGTTAAGGGTTGCTGGAGCCTTTTTAATATGCTGCCTCTACAACATACAAATTGGATTCGTTAATATGAGTTTTTGATGGTGGCGGACGCCTAGGAGAGATTTTTTCGTCGTTGTAATGAGATATAAGGGCGCAATGGTCGAAGTAGAGAGTAGGGGATTTATTTCACTTTTTTTAGCTTCTCGTGATTTTTCGCATAGGCTAGTAAACTGACTGGATTAGAGAAAATTATATTTTTATGGTGAAACAAACGTTTTCGGGTTCGGGGAAAATGTTGTAATAGCTGATTGGTATTGTATTGTGTGTGCTGTATACAACACATTATGTGTTGGAAGTGTCACTGAGTCACTGCACTGCTGTATAGGTTGATCTATTGTATTGTACCCCTCCTTCTGTTGATAAATGCAGCTTTCTTGCTCAAAGGAGCACCTCTAGTTCTATTCCTTTAGGAATCTTAGGATATTCAGTGGTTTCAGAGATGAAATATCTTCTAACTGTATAAGGGGGTTTCCCAGGTTCTTTATTTTTAAACCAAAAGGCATCGCAGTTCAGAAGAAGGTGGTGAGGACTGAGGTGTCTCCATTTTCACATCATCTACAGGTACCATTTCTTCCAATCCGAATTTCCGTAGGTAGTCCCGAGAGTAACCCCAGGGCCGCCGCTAAGGTGTTGGCCGCCCGTGTGCAACTTGATGTTTGCCGCCCCCTTCATAGCTAGGTTTTTTCACTTTAGAGCGGAGGTGCCTAAGCTCGCCGGAGGCCGAAATTTTTTTCGGGTGCCACGCCAAAAACGTTTATTTTAAGCCTTCAAAAAAACATTTGAAAAATTTTTCACGGTAAAGGAGACACTGCCTTCCCTGACGAGCCGCCACTGCTAGGTACTGGTAATATTTAATTTATAAAAGTTGCATAAAGTGTGTTTTTTTTAAAGATAAAAGTCAAAATGACATTATGTTGGCAATAGAATGTAAGATTGTCATATACAGGGTGAGTTGCTAAGCGCGCGGTGGTCCATATCTCCTATACTAACGGAGATTGGAGATATAATGAATATAAAACTTGTAGATAAATATGAGTACTACATTCCTGAATTATTCTCCAGTATACAGGGTGGCCCAATAACTAGTAGTGACACAAAGTTATGTTTTTCTAAATGACTCTCCCTGTATTTTATGACTTTTCTGGATTCTGCGGAAAATTCTAGACATATTTCATACATATTGTCATATACCTATCTTCAACTGTTTCGGAAATATTGACAGTTGAAAATTGACTTTTTTGCATCTTTGACAGACTGTCCGTGCGTTCGGTATTTTGATCTGAGTTCTCCGAACATGAATTTACCGTTCGTTTATTTGAAAAGTGTACTCGGTGCAGGCTCATTCGTGTTCGTTTATTAAAATTTCTGGCACTCTGATACAGCATTCAACTGCTCTGTTCGCTCGCTGGTCACGTGATTACGGCACCGCTCAGCACGCTCTGATCTTTGAGCAAAATACCGAACGCAAGGTGTGAAACCTACATGGTTAATTTTAGAGGAAAACGGATTTCACATTCCTATCTTAGATTTTCATAAGCTATCATTTGACAGCAACTTTGAATTTAACCAAAGATTAATAATTTAGGCGGAATTTTTAATCATGGATTAAATTCAAGATTGGTGCTAAATGAAAGTTTATAAAAAACCAAGATAGGAATGTAAAATCCGTTTTCTTGTAAAATTAACCATTCAGGTTTTACAGTCTGTCAAAGATGCAAAAAAGTCAGTTTTCAACTGTCAATATTTCCGAAACAGTTGAAGATAGGTATATGATATTGTATATGAAATAAGTCTAGACTCTTCCGCAGAATTCAGAAATGTCATAATATATAGGGAGAGTCATTTAAAAAAACATAACTTTGTGTCACTACGAGTTATTGGGCCACCCTGTATATTGGAAAATAATTTAGGAATGTAATACTCATCTTTATCTACAAGTTTTGTATTTAGTTTTTTCTCCGATCTCCGTTAGTATAGGAGATATGGACCACCGCGCGCTTAGTAACTCACCCTGTATAATAAGAGAAAAAAATTTGTTGGCAAAATTTTCGACTGGTATGAAAGTTTGTTGCTTGGCAATTTCGCGAATGACATTTTTGTCAAAACCGCGAGCCGTTAGGCGAGTGGTTTTGTCAAAAATTTCATGAATAAAACCAAGAGAATAATTTTGCCTACACAATTTTTTCTTGAGTGGTATTCGGCTGGACTATTTCACGAGACAAACAAGCCAAATTTTCATTTGGAAAATTTATTTTCTTTAGGTGACACTTGTCAAACTCAATACCTAGTTTTTTACCTTAACCACACAAAATTTTGTCGCTGAAAAACCATCATGTGGGTTTTGCCCAGGTAGGAACAGGTAGAAGTTTTGTCAGTAGGAAACCGGCCGTTCCTATGACATTTTGCCAGTGTAAAACACTCTAGTGAAATAGTCAATGCTATCAAATTTTTTATGTAGAAAAGGCTTGTGTTGCCAACATAGTTACTAAATTTTTGACTTGGGGAATTATCTTTAAAAAAAAAAAATAGACTTTAGTTACTTTTTCCATAATATAATATATCAATAATATTCAGTAAATACTTAAATACTAAGTCAAAAATTTGAAGTAATATCCAACATTCGGCAAAGTCGGCAGTATCAGTATCAGAGTTAGATACTATATAATAATATTTCTGTTTGGGTTAGGATGAAAAAAAAAGGATACCTAAATAAAATGCATGCATTCCAGTATTTTCTATGTAGACTGAGCTTAAAAAATAATTATTTATTTTTGAATGATTATTTTGTGACCCAATGTTTTCAATCAGTGGCGTATCCAGGGGGGGGGGGCAATTGCCCCCCCCCCAGAGCAACAACTTTTTATTCCTTTTATTTTTTAAAAATATGTCAAATGATAAAAAATAAATTCAAAAATGTAATAAAATTAATTTAATAATACTTTTTGGTAGCTTTTTTGTTGTTCTAATACAACAATTTGTTTTTTTTTTTTTTTGCTCGTACATAAACATTTTACAATAGTGAGTGAGTTTGAGTTTTATGTTATTATTTTGCATTTGCCAATAATACAGAGTGAAATATTCTAGTAGGCTATGGTATGGCTTTATTTGGATTATCTTTTATTTCTGGCAAACGTTTGAGATGTGCAATCATTTAGATACTATTGCGTAACCATATTCCAAAGAGCTAAATCCCTCAAAAATCGTAGGAGCTACATATAACGAAAAAACTAGAAAAATATTGAAATTTCAATTTTAGAATTTTTTCTTTCTATTTAAAAAAAACCAAAGAATCATCCTCTTTCGTTTGTACATTTAGTTTTACCATTATTTATATTTTAGTTATTTCAGTGTGAATTCTTTCAGTTATTTTAAGTATGTTTTATACACCTTTGACCTTTCAATTTAATTTTAGTTTGATTTTGTGTTACATGTTATAGTATTTTTTATCCCAAGTGAAACACCAAAAAAACATTTAGTCGGCATTCATCAAACAAATATAAGACATGAGCGTCACATATTCAGCCTTATGCTGTAAGTACATTGACTTTAATTTCAATATTGAAATAATTTCAATACATTTTGACTCTCATTTCAATATTGAAAAAAAATGGTATGCTGTAAGTACCCTTGATTTAATTTTATTGAAATAGAAAAACATAGAAATTGATGTCAAGTTTTTATGCGGCAACGTTGTATTTCTTTGTAAAATCGTAAAAAAAGAAGAGTTTTTGAGGGGTTCCTAACCTAAAAATACAAACTGAAAGTTTGTTTTGGTTTTCCTAGCCAAGTCTAATTATTAATTTCACTTTCTTTACCCTTTTTGTGGATTTAGAGTGAGTGGAAATTTGTTCTTGAGCTTATAAAAAAATTCAAATAGATCATTGGCAAATTAGAACATGGGTAAAACAATGCTTTTGGGTTTATTTTCTCAAATAGATTTTGAGGGAATCGAAATCCAGAATCGAGAGCGAAGTCGAAAGCCAGATGAATTTATTTTGTATAAAGATAAAGGGAATACATAGTGAACATATACCTAGGTCGAGACTTAGGTACTGTGTGTAGGTATTCACAATTATTTTAACTTATCTAATTTTGTTTTTAGGAAAATCCATTGATGTGAACATTCAAGGTTCTCAAAATCTATTTATTTCTATAGAAAAGAGCCTGCAAGTCCTGAATAAATTAATTAATAATCTGATAATACTACAAATACCAAGTACTTAAATATAAACATAACCAAAATATGCAGATGTATTTATTATAATTCAAGAACAATTATAGAAAGTACATTTTTTAATAGGCAATAATTGTGCTTTTGAGACAAATTTTAATGTGTAGGAAAGTACTTACATCAGCATCAGCTTTAAAATTATGAAACTTTAAAAGACAGGGGGGCCTATAGTTATAGGTATCTACCTATTAGAAGATGAAAGCTGGATATACAGCAAATAAAATAAAATAAGATAAAATAAGATAAAATAAGATAAAATAAGATAAAATAAGATAAAATAAGATAAAATAGGTAACAAATAAGAAATAACAGTTAACCTTAGGAGATACCCTTATAGTGTTTATACAGAAAATAACAAATAAAATAAGAAATGCATTAACTATGTATTTGTTATTTTATCTTATGTATGTTATTTTATTTTATTTGCTGTATAATTTTAGCGAAAGGGAGTGGGAGTATGTGGGTATACCTACATGAGACTTAACTGTTTTGAGGCCCTATACCTGGGTACTGTAAAGCAAATTGTGTTAATTGAGTAATTTGCACTAAGCGGCGAACTATGATTTGATTTAAACTACCCATTTCTGAATTTTATTTTGAATCGATATAGAAAAACAAATGTATTTCTCTTCCACAGCTTCACAAAAATCGAATTTCACATAATTAAATAAAACAAACTCGCAACAAAATCTCAAAAAAACAAATGTTTTAGGTTAAAGTTTTGTTGTTGACATCATTTCAAGGTTTCTAACGGGCTAAATTTTGCGTTACGTTAGGATTATTGACTTTTTTCAAGTTTACTAGGAATTTATTTCAATATTTTTCCTTACTGCATACCAAATATTGAAATTCACGAGGTCACTTGACTTCATTTCAACATCTTGAAATTATAAATTGTCAATAATTGAAAGTGGACTTACTGCATAGCAAATATTGAAATGCCTATCAAATTTCAATTTTATGTCCCAATTTCAACCTTGACTTCAAGTCAATGTGCTTACTGCAGATTTTTTATTTCTTTAAATGGTAATAATCAATATCAAACAACACAACTAAATAGTACGTGGAATAAAACAGCAAAAAATATATAAATTGGGATGACACTGGTTATAAAAGTCCCGTAGTGTAGTCAGCCGGGCCTTATTCTGTATTTATTTTTTGTAGACCGAATCTCTCGGTTCGGTACACTATCGAACGGCGTACTTATCGAACATTCGGTTCGATAGCGTAGTTTGCAATTCAGTATGGCTTTTCGGGAACTATTGCGTTCGGTTTGATAGGAATCGAAGTGCAACCGGAAAATTTTCCGAACGCTATGCAATGTTGTCGGATGGCTATGCTCCCAACCAATCAGAGTGCGTGTATTCGTGCTTGACCTTTAACAAAATGATAGTTGACAGGGTATTTTTTGATTTTGGTTGACAGTTAAATGAAAGTTTGTGTTGTTTACGTTTAGTTTTCAAGAGGAGTTTTCAAGTTTATTCTGCTTTTTGCCGGTTCCGCCAGTGATGCGAATACACCAAGCGTCACGGCTATAGCCTATAGCCAAAGCTGAGAGAATAGTGTGCTACTCTTGGCTATATACACACGCATCTGCTGCTACACAACAACTGTAGCAACATCATACTTATAGACCTTCGCCCATGCAAAATTTTGACGACGTATCAAATCCGTTAGTCGAGAGCAAAAGTATCGGCCCTTAGTAGATCAAAAACGTTCGGAGGTACAATACTCCCCCAGTCGGATCTCCGAGGATGTCTGCTCATCGGCTCAAAAAAAAAAAAGATCGTTAAACTTTGCAGAACGGCCACAGCCCACAATTAGCCATGAACTAAATCGTCCCAATATTGAAATTGCTGCGATGAGTGAGAGAAAATTCCTGGATGAAAACACCGAAAACAATCCTACTTCTACTCGAGGATTTTCACGCGTAGAGGAATTCCTGAGGAGCCTTATGTTAACCCTGTTATTACTGGTCTTAACTGTTTCCTTCTGTGCCTTCGGATATTTTTATTGATGCGTAGTACTTCAATAATATCCGTTTTTTCACTTGAACAGTAATTAATACTCATACGCCACAGGAAAATATGAAATTAAAAAAAAAAAACACATTAATTAATAAACATCCAATGGCACCCGTCAAAATAACGTCAAAAACCTTCACCGAAATTCAAATCGAAACCTACAGTGCTATCGGTAGGCGAATCGAAGCTTCGATTCAGTTACCGATCGGTCTGATGCTACGGAATAGCTTCCGCGCTACCAAATCGAAAATGACGTCACAATCGAAGAAATTCCACCGAATCGAACGGTTCGTTCTTTACAGAATAGGCTTCCAGGCACCTGCATCCTTCCCGAATCCCGGGGAGACGTAAGTGGCCCACCTCAATAATTCACCCTATAGGCGCGTGCCGACCTAAATTATTATTTTGGGCTACTGTAGCGATATTTCCTCGCTGCTTATATTTTGTACAGGGAAACTTATAAGAGATTTTCTATTAAAATAATAGAAGAGAGCGACGTAATATTGAAATATCCTCGTATAATGCAGTGTTTCGGGCCAGAATAAAAATACTTTACCTACTTGTTTCTTGGAAGTCGATTTCTCAGGAAAATAAATAATTGCAGATCAACGTTTTATCGTTTTAATGAGCAACCCTTGAAATATATTTTTTGTCCTATAAAAGTATTGAGAGAAGCGCGCGAATACGCCATCAAGATGTGTGGTTTTAAAAACTTTTGGGCGTGGCACCTAAAAATCCTGGTTTGCCCCCCCCCCCCAGAACCTCAGGCTGGATACGCCACTGTTTTCAATGTAGGAAAATTGTTGGATGGGGTCAGAATAAAAACAGGTTTCTGTTTTTATTCTGACCCCATCCAACCATTTTCCTACAATAATTATTTATTGTTATATAATTATTGGAGTTTACAGAATCATTATTATTTAATTTAAATAATTTTTTTTGTTTGTTTGGAAAAAAAAGTATTATCAGTGGGGTCTGATTTCGCCGCCCCTATTTTTTGCCGCCCGTGTGCGGTGCATACTTTGCACACATGGTAGCGGCGGCCCTGAGTAACCCGGTTAGAGTTTTGAGACTTTTCTTGCTGAGGGTAACCACCAGTTCTGAACTTTTTTAGTTAAAGTTGTCCAAGGGACTAACCATGATTTATTCCTTAGCCGGTTTTCTCCATTTTTAGGATTTCTTGGAGGTGCGCATTTTCGAGACCGGTTCTGGCTAGAGAATAGAAGCTCACGTTCTCGCTGGTGTGTCTGCACATCCGTTGCTCTCAACCCCTTTCTGTATAGGCACCCATAGGAAAGCTAATTCATTTTCTTTTCCTAACTTGGCCATCAAGCACTTAAGGTAGTACTTAACAATCTGGAAGACGTGAGACCAGGTACTTAAAAGTATGTATCTACATGAAAACTTGACAAGGCGCTTGGGATTTATATATATTAACGTCCGGGGTTTACTGACAAAAGTGAATGTGTTGCAGCTTAGTGTACCTAATACATCGTTTGACATAATTGTGTTAACATAAACATGGTTGAACAACGACCTCCACAATGCTAAACTGGGCTTTACCAACTATAATACATATTGCAAGGACAGATGCTTATTCAGCATTGGCCTTATCAGTAGGGGGAGTAGTGGTATTAGTCCTAGTGGTAAGCAAAAAAAAACGGCAAATTATGGTAAAGCATGAAATTTGGCATAGTGGTTTTTTAGGCCATTTTAAGTGATTTGAGTCGATGTACACCGACATTCATCAATTGGGCACCCCCCACCCCAAAATGGCAGGAAATTTAGAACGTAGGTTATCAAATTTTCAGATTTTTTATTATCGAGTATGATTTTTACTTTATTTAAGGTCCTGAGACATCTAAAATATTATTTTAAAACATTTAATGAAATACCTAGATACTACTTCTCTGTAAGGGGTTCTCTTCAAAATGGCGGCACATTTTTTACATTTTTTTATATAAATCTCCTCTAGGGCGTGTGATATGTCGTTTTATAGCAAAAATTATTCAAGAAATTGATTTTTGGCATATAAAATGCTGCAGGACTAATATTTGAAAAAAATCATTGTTTTTGACAGAATTTAAATGAGATAATTCGCAAATAGCAAGTAGGTGTGCAAGATAGCTGCGCTTTGCGGCAGTAACACCCCTTCTACTATCGCACCCTGACTTACAGCCACACTTTTGCAAATCCATGTGGTCACTCCAAATTTCAGATAATGTGCTCCATTTTGGTTGCCATCTTTCACCCATATACAGGGTGTCCCGGATAAGGACGCACTCTACAAGGATTTCAGTAACCATAAGAGATACAGGGTTGGTTAAATTTGGAAAAAGTTGCGCATTACTGAGCTCAGTGGCGTCATGTTTTGATATTTCGATTATCCCGAATGATTCCGAAGATATCCATAGAAAACCGACCTTTGCCGAAATCGTTTATTTGAAATGATATCGCAAAATAAACTTCACATTTTCATTGACACTTTCTCTCCACTACATAATAATTATGTTATTAGATTTTTGATCAGACGTTTCGTTTCTTCGCGATCATCATCAAGTTTGTTTTTCCAATGGGTCGAAATTTTGTATTTTATGCCTAATAAACTCTACTTTTTATTCTAAATACAACGACATATTAAGCTCATAATTCCAGAAATATTATTTATCACTAGTGGTCCCCATGGACGCCGCCAGCCAGCGGGACAGGGGGGGGGCAATGCACGGGAGATCCTGTCCTCATACATACGCCATCGGTGTAAATTTTCGCAAGTGTGAAGGTCATTTTTATGTATGTATAAAATGTTTGCTCTTTTGTGGATTTCTATTGACATATGTTTTAGTGTTCTATATTTTATTAAAAAAAAAATTGAGAAAATTTTTGGATTAATTTTCTCTGCTATTCCATCCACAGACGAGTTTCGACCTATCAGGTCTCGTCAGTATGGCTAGGAAAGCAAAGAAAACCAATCCAAGTTTAGTGCCTGTAGGCAAAATAGTGGATAATAGGAGAAAACTTTTTTTTCCTATTCTGGGTTTTCCCAGTCAAATATCTGATTTTTGGTCGGCCTATGATCATCACTAAATACAGTAAAAGTGCTATTTAGTGTTGAATACTAGTCTTAGATGGTGCCACGATCAAATTTCGCTCGTCGTACTACTTCTATTTTGCCTACAGGCACTAAACTTGGATTGGTTTTCTTTGCCTTCCTAAGTTCCTAGCCATACTGACGAGTCCTGATAGGTCGAAACACGTCTGTTGATGGATTAGCAGAGAAAATTAATCCAAAAATTTTCTCATCAGTGGATAATAGGAGAAAACTTGTTTTCCCTATTCTGGGTTTTCCCAACTATCTGATTTTTGGTCGGCCTATTAGATGGTCATCACTGAATACTGCAAAAGTGCTATTTAGTGTTGAATTCTAGTTTTAGATGGATCCACAATCAAATTTCGCTCGTCGTACTATTTTATAATAATAGTATATTACAATCTGAGACGGGAAATGCTTCATTGCTGATCGAGAGGTTATATAGTTTATCGAGACGCGTAGCGTCGAGATAAACTGTACTTCGAGACAGCAATGAAGTTTCCCGTCGAGGTTTGTATACTATTTTATTTTTAACCATAATTTCTTGAAAAAAAAAAAAACAAAAAAATCGCAACAACCAAATACCTAAATGAGGTCGGGAAATGACGACGGGAAATATTTCCCTGCTCCATTTTCCGTCCGTGGACGGGAAATGAGGACGGATAAAAATTCCCGTCCTGAGACAGGTAATGGACCAGGAAAATGAAGACAGAAATGTGACATTTTCAAATTTTTGAAAAGTCAGTAATGACAACATTTCATATATGGTTAAAAATAAATAAATATATTTTGATTTTGCTGTATAATTCAACTTTCTGAATCCAGGGGGGGGGGCAAATGCCCGATTTGCCCCCCCCTGCCGGCGCCCATGGTGGTCCCATTAAATCGCGGAAGCCCGCGATCTCCAGGCATTACACCCATGGATTTTGTCTTTCGAGGATTCCTTCAGAATGAAGTTAACTGACTTTTTAAAATCCATCAGTTTAATGTTTGGAGATCGCGTAGGCCCGGTAATGGGACCACTAGTGGCAATTAATATTTCTGAAATTATAAGCTTGATATATCTCATATGATTTATAATAAAAAAGTAGAATTTATTAGCCAGAAAATAAAAAAATTTGACCATTTGAAAAAAAAAGTTGTTGATGATGGCGAAGAAACGAAGCGTCTGATCAAAAATCTAATAACATTATCATGTAGTGGAGAAAAAGTGGCAACGAGAATGTGAAGTTTATTTTGCGACATCATTTCAAATAAAGTCAGAAAAAAATAAACACGATTTCGGCAAAATTCGGTTTTTTACGGATATCTTCGGAATATCCGAAATATCAAAACATGACGACAATGAGCTCAGTAATGCTGTTCCAAATTTAACCAACCCTGTATCTCTTATGGTTACGGAGATCCCTGTAGAGTGCATCCTTATCTGGGACACCCTGTACTATGTCCAACCCCAATCTTTTGGAACAGAAATATCTTGGATCATATTGAGTGGGTTGTCTCTAGATTTTTCCAGCCTGATAGGCTGCTCTTCTTGAGTGCTCTATAGGAGTTCCCGCTGTAAGCGTAATAGAGCTTATTGCTCGATGACCACAGCAGAAGAGCTCCTTGCGTAACTCATTCACGCTACATTTATCGCTGCTGTTATCATACATTTATCGTGTATTTTTCTAATGTACTCATAATGCCTTCAATTCTCGATACCTCACGACATTCAGCTAAAACTTTGAATACGTCAGTAGTTTCATCATCTTTCCGAACAGCAAACAGCCGATGCCTTGCGTTTGCCCCTAGATCCAAAAAATGACACCGTGTCGCAACTAGTAGAAGCATGAAATTCAAGCAAATCAATGGATTTATTTTGCTCGAGACTTCCAGCAACATTAAGAGCTGCTATATACATACCTATATACAGTGTGGGCAAAAATATTGGAACACCTACGGCGATTTCAAAACTATTTGCTTTTTGAAAAATTACTCGGACCTTTCAATTTTATTTTTAATCAGGATATTTTTTGAAAAAAAAAAAAAATATACGGAGTGTCTCAATAATGGAGTTACCTGCATCAACTTTGTTATTTCAAATAGCAACCATGTATATTATTGCATTTTTGAATTCTACGAAAAGTTATGAAATATGTATAATGTCCTATACCTACCTATTTTCAACTGTTCCGGTAATATTGAAAGTTGAAAATTTACTTTTTCCTACAGCCGTGCGGAAAAATCGATTTTCCGCACTGATATGCGTGCGGAAAATGAGCTTTCCCGCACGGTGCGGTAAAACTTTTACCGCACGCATATCAGTGCGGAAAAAGTTTTGCCGCACGGCTGTCAGTGCGGAATAGTTATTTACCCAACAAATGCGGAAAGTGATACTTTACCGCACGCAACGGCAGTTGACCGAACGACGCGAAGCGGAGTTCGGTCAAGCCGTTAAGGGCGGTAAAGGCACTTTCCGCATGTGTTAGGTACAAAATTTTACCTATGAGCATCTACATCTCCAAAAAAAAGGCATTGATAAAATTAATTAATGAATCAGATTAATTAATGAAATTAGATAAGATTTAGAAATGATCAAAAATCCATTTTCTGAAAAAGAGAGGATTTTTGATTATAAATATCAAATTCTACTTTACCGCACACTATGCGGTAAAGTGCACTTTACCGCACACTTTGTATTCTACTTTACCGCATACTATGCTGTAAAGTTAACTTTACCGCACACTATGCGGTAAAGTGCACTTTACCGCATAGTGTGCGGTCTTTACCGCATAGTGTGCGGTAAAGTGATACTTTCCATTTGCAAATACGTGCGGTAAAGTGCACTTTACCGCACGCTCGTAGGTAAAAAATTTTACCGCACTGATATGTCAAAAAAAAAAGAAAAATTTTACATTTTTTCGCCTGTAGGAAAAATATTGTACCTAACACTTGCCGAAAATATTTTTCCGCACTCGACTGCATCACCGAACTCCGCTACGCGTCATTCGGTTAACGGCAGCCGCGTGCGGAAAAATTCATTTTCCGCACTTGTTAGGTAAATAGCTATTTTGCAACTTTGACAGGCTGTAAAATCTTAACGGTTAATTTTAGAGCAAAACTGATCATACATTCTTGTCTTAGTTTCCCACAAACTATGATTTAACACCAACTATGAACTTAATCGGAGATTTGGTTTAGCCGGAATTTTTAATCATGAATTAAATCCAAAGTTCAAAGGGTCAAATGATAAGTTTATGGAAAACTAAAATGAGAATGCATGACCGGTTTGACTCTAAAATTATTTGTCAATAATTCCGAAACAGTTGATGATAGCTATAGGATATTATAGTAATACTAGCTGACCCGGCGAACTTCGTACCGCCTCTGAATTATTAAATACCTATTAAATTTTGTGTGAACGTATCTATTAGCTGAATTAAATTCAGTTTTTTTCGATGGTGAATTTGGCTTTGGTTAAAAAAAAATTAATGTTTACTCTCTGGATCAGAAGTCACCTAAAATTAAAATTTTACATCATCCCTTTTTAGGCAGCTTGTGGGCATTATTCTTGTAAAGTGTACCATCAAATAAATAAACTCAGGCACAGGAATGTTCAAAGAATGTAAAGAAAACAAAAAAATCTCCAGCGCAGCTCTGTTTCACTCTATCTGCACTGCACTACTCCATCTGTTCTACTCTATCTGCACTATTCTATCTGATCTACTCTTTCTGCACCACTCTATCTGATCGGAATAGTGGAATAGTTCTGTTCGGAATAGCTCCAGTTCCTGAGTAGCATTGTTCTACTGTATCTGCAATGAAATTACCGCGCAACGGCGAGCTTCGTTCTAGGTATCAGAGATAGCGCCGTATAGAAAATGGTCAAAATGGTTTGCAATGAAAATGTGGCGGTAAACTTGGTATCGATTATAAGAGATGGCGACGTATGCGGGCTTAGTGAATTTTTTTCATAAATAAGTAAAATAGGTAATTTTGTTTTTTGTCTCTTTTTTTGGATTTTTTCAATTTAATATGTTAGTATGGACAAACACAAATCCAATAAAAATCAGTCCAGCTGTTCTCGAGTTATAAGTTCTAGAACCAACACAACTGTGTTGTATTATATATATATATATATATATATATATATATATATATATATATATAGATAATAATGGTAACAAAATGATCCTCCATTTATTGAATTATTCATTTATTACAAAAATTGTGATAAATGAAGAACCGCTCGACCGATTTTGTGCAAACTTCACATAAACCATCTAATAAATAGTCCGAACAAAGCCTAAACATTTGGATTGGCTAGATGAGCCCGTTCTTGAGTTATAGAATTACAACGAAAAGTGGCATTAGTTTTTATATAGAAGAAGATTGTCACAACCCCTATACGTTTCGTCCTGGGATGTCACAACAGGAGCGTTACTTGGGGGCGTAGGTTGGGTTCAGGTAGAAATGGTATCATGACGTCTCTTCTACGGAGGGACGTACTACTTATAGGCCACTCTGTATTATGTACCCTCTGTACACTTGGCTTGACTGAAGACTGAAGCTCGGTTTGAGACAGGTCTAGTAGGGCGTTTCCCATTAAAACTAGTTTGCACTGGACCTAGTCTGCTGTGTTCGATACTCCTAGAAGGGCGTTTCCCATTAAAGGTACTTTGCACTGGAAGGAGACTTAGCTAGAGGGGCTTTTCCCATTTGAGGTACTTTGCACTAGCCTTAGTCTGCCGTAATGCATTTCGGCGGTGTATTTATACCAAATAAATGCTGACTCTGTCGACACACTTTAGTAAAATTGATGTACAGAGTGGTATTTACTTAAGTAGTTGACAATATTTTCAAAATTTTCCATAGAATCAAAAAATGCAATAATATACAGGGCCCTGATTCTGAACCAACGATTCGAAAGTATCGTCTATATAAATATAGATAGACGATACTATCGAATCGTGGGTTCGGAATCCGGACCAAGGGTTGCCAATTAAAATAACATAGTTGATGCAAGTTAAACCACTTTTGGGACACCCTGGTTATTTTTTTCTCCAAAAAATGCGCAGCTTAAAAATAAAATTGACGGGTTCGAGCGATTTTTCAAAAAAAAAAATTGTTTCGAACCCTGTAGGTGATCCGTTCTTTTTGCCTACGCTGTATATACCCCTTACAGAGGAGCAGTATTCCATTAAATTAAATGTTTCAAAATAATATTATAGATATTCTAGGACCTTGATCAAAGTAAAAATCATATTTAATATTAAAGAATCAAATAAATTCATAACTGACGTTCTGAATTTCCCGCCAGTTTGGGGTAGGGGATATCCCAATTGATGAAAGTCGGTGTACATCGGATCAAATCACTTTAAATAGTCTAAAAAGGAAGTGTAACTATGGATATGACGGTTGATTGTGAGGTAGTATCTGTACTTCTGGGCCCGGATTCCGAAGCCACGATTCGATAGTATCGTCCATATAAAATAGATAGACGATACTATCAAATCGTGGTCTCGGAATCCGGGCCCTGAACTTTCTCAGACGCCGATTTATCATATGTGCAGCGTATTTTCCCCCCATCTCCGGCGTGGACATATATGTGACGTTCTGTGCATACCTAGACTCAATTTCGGAATTGTATCCAAAAGCCGACTTTTGTATTCTTGATGATTCCAATTTGCCTCACGCAAGTTGGACTACCGAAAACTTTTGCTCGTCTTTGTCCACAACACACAAACCAAAAAGAGAAAGAGACTCCATGCATAGATCAAATAGCCTACGTATGTTCTTACCACGATTTCAACCAGCTAAACACAATAGGGAACTTGCATGAGAAATTAAATTGATTATTCTTTCTTGCAAACTGTAGGAAATCCGAGAGGAAATCGATAAGTATTTTTTTATTTTATCCAAATATGATTATTTCGAAAGTTTTACAAAATTAGGTTTTGTATATATAGATATACTGAACAAGTGCGACGTCATAAAGTTATATGATTTATGACGTCATAGGCCCAATTCATAGCGCTGTATATCCGTCAATTTTTGACAGAAGAAAAAGAAGACGTGGTGACTTATTTTTTATCGACTAATAGTCCGGTAGGCAGTGAAATTTTTTAGCACTTATTTTCCCAGTTGGTGTATATTAAATAGTTTGTTCTCTTGGTGATACAAAATAAGAATATTTGAGTTTCGCAAAAATGTTCGGATGGGTTCACTAGATCAATGAAAAATACAAGTACACTTATTTTCCCAGTCATAAATATCTCACATCCACTACACTAGAACATAAAGCATATGAACCTAGCAATTTGGCTTATCTCAGATAGTGGAAAGTTAGTCTGGCTGAAGTTTTTCGGATCTTCAATTTTTCACTTGCCAGACATATTATCTATACTCACAGATTAGCCGGACTATTTTTTTACGTAACTTCAGTATACTTCTGATTAGTTGACTTAGTTTTATCACTGGAAAAAAAGGGCCCTGCATTCGTAAGCTCTAACGCATTTTGCGCCTCAACCCATCGGAAAACCCCCCTAAAAATATATGAATTTTGCTTAGAATTACTAACCCTACAATTCTATCCATGTTTCGTGACTAGGAAAATAAGTACCGAAAATCTTCACTGCCTCCTAGACTATAACGAAATCAGCAACAAAAAAAAATTGATGCAAGTATTTTATTCCCAACTTCAGAAACATAATTCTCGATCTTGTTTTCGCCAGTATGTTCCTAGCTCCATCCATGTCTAGGAACACAGATTCCCTTGAAGAGCGCTCCTTCTTCTCCTGCTAATGGTCTTTTGGGACTATATATTGAGCCTAAACATTTGGATTGGCTAGATGAGCCCGTTCTTGAGTTATAGAATTACAACGAAAAGTGGCATTAGTTTTTATATAGAAGAAGATTGTCACAACCCCTATACGTTTCGTCCTGGGATGTCACAACAGGAGCGTTACTTGGGGGCGTAGGTTGGGTTCAGGTAGAAATGGTATCATGACGTCTCTTCTACGGAGGGACGTACTACTTATAGGCCACTCTGTATTATGTACCCTCTGTACACTTGGCTTGACTGAAGACTGAAGCTCGGTTTGAGACAGGTCTAGTAGGGCGTTTCCCATTAAAACTAGTTTGCACTGGACCTAGTCTGCTGTGTTCGATACTCCTAGAAGGGCGTTTCCCATTAAAGGTACTTTGCACTGGAAGGAGACTTAGCTAGAGGGGCTTTTCCCATTTGAGGTACTTTGCACTAGCCTTAGTCTGCCGTAATGCATTTCGGCGGTGTATTTATACCAAATAAATGCTGACTCTGTCGACACACTTTAGTAAAATTGATGTACAGAGTGGTATTTACTTAAGTAGTTGACAATATTTTCAAAATTTTCCATAGAATCAAAAAATGCAATAATATACAGGGCCCTGATTCTGAACCAACGATTCGAAAGTATCGTCTATATAAATATAGATAGACGATACTATCGAATCGTGGGTTCGGAATCCGGACCAAGGGTTGCCAATTAAAATAACATAGTTGATGCAAGTTAAACCACTTTTGGGACACCCTGGTTATTTTTTTCTCCAAAAAATGCGCAGCTTAAAAATAAAATTGACGGGTTCGAGCGATTTTTCAAAAAAAAAAATTGTTTCGAACCCTGTAGGTGATCCGTTCTTTTTGCCTACGCTGTATATACCCCTTACAGAGGAGCAGTATTCCATTAAATTAAATGTTTCAAAATAATATTATAGATATTCTAGGACCTTGATCAAAGTAAAAATCATATTTAATATTAAAGAATCAAATAAATTCATAACTGACGTTCTGAATTTCCCGCCAGTTTGGGGTAGGGGATATCCCAATTGATGAAAGTCGGTGTACATCGGATCAAATCACTTTAAATAGTCTAAAAAGGAAGTGTAACTATGGATATGACGGTTGATTGTGAGGTAGTATCTGTACTTCTGGGCCCGGATTCCGAAGCCACGATTCGATAGTATCGTCCATATAAAATAGATAGACGATACTATCAAATCGTGGTCTCGGAATCCGGGCCCTGAACTTTCTCAGACGCCGATTTATCATATGTGCAGCGTATTTTCCCCCCATCTCCGGCGTGGACATATATGTGACGTTCTGTGCATACCTAGACTCAATTTCGGAATTGTATCCAAAAGCCGACTTTTGTATTCTTGATGATTCCAATTTGCCTCACGCAAGTTGGACTACCGAAAACTTTTGCTCGTCTTTGTCCACAACACACAAACCAAAAAGAGAAAGAGACTCCATGCATAGATCAAATAGCCTACGTATGTTCTTACCACGATTTCAACCAGCTAAACACAATAGGGAACTTGCATGAGAAATTAAATTGATTATTCTTTCTTGCAAACTGTAGGAAATCCGAGAGGAAATCGATAAGTATTTTTTTATTTTATCCAAATATGATTATTTCGAAAGTTTTACAAAATTAGGTTTTGTATATATAGATATACTGAACAAGTGCGACGTCATAAAGTTATATGATTTATGACGTCATAGGCCCAATTCATAGCGCTGTATATCCGTCAATTTTTGACAGAAGAAAAAGAAGACGTGGTGACTTATTTTTTATCGACTAATAGTCCGGTAGGCAGTGAAATTTTTTAGCACTTATTTTCCCAGTTGGTGTATATTAAATAGTTTGTTCTCTTGGTGATACAAAATAAGAATATTTGAGTTTCGCAAAAATGTTCGGATGGGTTCACTAGATCAATGAAAAATACAAGTACACTTATTTTCCCAGTCATAAATATCTCACATCCACTACACTAGAACATAAAGCATATGAACCTAGCAATTTGGCTTATCTCAGATAGTGGAAAGTTAGTCTGGCTGAAGTTTTTCGGATCTTCAATTTTTCACTTGCCAGACATATTATCTATACTCACAGATTAGCCGGACTATTTTTTTACGTAACTTCAGTATACTTCTGATTAGTTGACTTAGTTTTATCACTGGAAAAAAAGGGCCCTGCATTCGTAAGCTCTAACGCATTTTGCGCCTCAACCCATCGGAAAACCCCCCTAAAAATATATGAATTTTGCTTAGAATTACTAACCCTACAATTCTATCCATGTTTCGTGACTAGGAAAATAAGTACCGAAAATCTTCACTGCCTCCTAGACTATAACGAAATCAGCAACAAAAAAAAATTGATGCAAGTATTTTATTCCCAACTTCAGAAACATAATTCTCGATCTTGTTTTCGCCAGTATGTTCCTAGCTCCATCCATGTCTAGGAACACAGATTCCCTTGAAGAGCGCTCCTTCTTCTCCTGCTAATGGTCTTTTGGGACTATATATTGAGAGATAGACCATTAGACAATATGATAATCACTTTTTACGAAATCCTTTGATATTCAGCAATTGATTTATATGTCCAAACTACCAACTTTTTAATTCCCTCGCTGATTTTTTCAGGACCTTCGCAAACATCTCACTCAAGAAAGCAGCCCATAGAAACTACAACACTCTCTAGATCGTACTAACTTTGTGCGTCAAATCGAACCTTCCCTGCGAGACAATATTAAGGATTTTTGGAGCTTCATTAATGCAAACAAAAAAGACTCTGGATAACCTAGAAATGTACTTTAATGAATCCTCATCTACCACTGGGCCTGATATAGCTAATCTATTAACTTATCAAGTGTATTCTCAACCAAATCCAGTCACAATTTTACTGCATGCGAGGAGCATTTTAATAATATATCCCTCAACCATTATCAAATTTCTATATCAAGCATATTTAATAAACGTTCCACTCTGGAAATCAGCAAGGGCTCCGGCCCTGACGGTGTGCCGCCGCGGCTCCTCAGACTCTGTGCTTTTGTGATTGCTAGACCACTGCATCTTATTTTCAATAAATCCCTGAAAATCGTCGTTTTTCCATCTTACTGGATTTGAGTTATGTTGTCCCAATTTATAAGTCCAACATAAAAAATAGCAGGCCGATATCCACCCGGAGTTGTGTTCCTAAGCTTTTCGAATGTCTTATAACCTAACAGCCTAGTTGGGTGGTATTATTAGTGACGACCAGTATGGCTTCATAAAAACGAGATCAACCCAATTCTAATCTTATTTGTGGACTCTTTTTCGGGCGCCTTGGAGTGTGGAGGTCAAGTTGATGCCCTATATACACTGATTTATTTAAGGCGTTTGATAGGGTCAACCACCAGATTCTTTATCCCTAGGCTTCGGTCTGCAGGAGTCGGGGGGTGTCTCTTGGCTTGACTCTTTTCCTACCTAGTTGGAAGATCATTCATGATTTGAGCAGGAAACTATAACGAATAACTTTTGGTACCTGGTTCCAGTCTTCTCTTTGCAAACGACCTCAAGATCTTCATGACGATATTCTCATTTGGAGATGTTGTGCGACTGCAGCACCAGATTGACTCATTAAGTGATTGGTGTACATTACCTGTATGCCAGGTTAGGAGATTCTATTGCTTGAACAATCCTATTAATATAAATAACAGCCTTCTAGGCGAGGTAGTCCCAACTGTTGAAACGATCACCGACCTGGACGTCATTCTGTGTTAATCTTTTGCTCCTCATATCTACAAAATTTGTAACAAGGCACTGCAGATGTTGAGTTTCCTAGGACGTGCCACCTCAGATTACAATAATATAAATTCCAAAAAATTCCTCTACTTCTCATTAGTTAGATCGCTCTTGGAGTATTGTTCTTCTGTCTGGAATACTTATTATGCAGTCCACATAAATAAAATCGAACATATCCACCATAAATTTCTTCGTTATGCAGCATATACACTAAACCTAATGAGCAGTTTGACTATGTTGATCTAGAAAGTTCACTTAACATGAACACCCTATCAATAAGCCGAAGACAAGATATCAAACTTTCGTTTAACATCATCAATTACAGATCCTACGATCAACACCCACTACACACTTCCATGTTCCTCAGCCAAACACACGCAATACTCACCTATTCACCCAGACCTTCCATAGAACAAATTATGGCTTCAACTTTCCCATCACTCGATTAATACGAACATGAACTGCTAACTCAGAAACTTTGGATCTTTATGGCATCTCAAGAAACCAGTTTCTTGCTGACTTAAGAAAGAGTTGTCATTTAATACCCTTTCTAGTTATTTTTTATGGAATTAGTTGGGTTAGTTTGGGTTAGTTGAGTTAGTTTTCTTTCAAATTTATTGTTATTATTAAGTTTTATATGGAAAACTCAATTTTTTTACCATTATGTTGACTGAAATGGGCTAGTCCCGAGGCTAGTCCCGTGTGGAATAAATAAATAACATTTGGACATTCCCATACTTTGTATTATTGATGAGCACAGTGCATTGATAGCTGCTTGGCTGTTATTATAATTTCTCGTTTCGAATATCCTCTGTTCAGGTTGAACCATACACATCTTTCGATTGCATTCAATTTCTCTTGAAATATGCTAGGTGGTTTCGTGGTTTGTGTTTGAATTTCTCAACCAGTGTATTCGAGAAGTAAATTGCGGAGCAAAATCTGTGCACGGCATCCCCCTACTGAAGTGGAAGTTACTCCTAGTCCTAGGCTATAATTGACTAGATTAGGTATTACAGTAATCGATACTTGAGTCAATAATATTGGTAAATAAAAATTGTCAATGAGTATCTTACCGAAAATCGATGACGAAATACAACTTCAAATCCAAACGAATCAAGTAAAAAGACATTCCTAATTATAAAAACAACATATTTGAGAACACACAAGAATAAAGATTCTATAAAAAAAAAAAGAATAGTAAGTCTTAACACATAAAAGTAAAATAAAATTAAAGATTATGAGAACTTTTAAATTATAGTCCAATATTTAACGAGACACTAGAAGATAAAAATCAAATAATTCTGTCCAAATAAATAATAGAATTTATAAAAAGAGATTTCCAAAACACATTCCAATACTTAAAAAAAAAAACACCAAATTGGAAACGAGAAAACACATAAAACTTGAATTAAATTAAAATCAAATTTTGGTTTTCTTTCAGTCTGTCACTTAGGCAATTCAATCCATCTGTCAAAAAGGAAAATTCAATGTGGCGTGGCGGCCAAGCAAGTTTGTTTTGAATATGTTTTTATGCGTATTTTAAATTATTTTGCATACAGTTTTGCTTACAACTTTGATTTTCATTATTTAATAAAATATTTGTTGACTAGGTACTTAAACTATTACTTCGGGCAGAAACTAGATATTTTTTTGTGTTTTTTGGCCCATGTGTGGCCGCCACGCCATCTTGAATGTCACGTGGTTTGAATTGCCTAATTAACTGATGGTTGGAACCGATTTGTTGAGTAATTCAAATATCAAAAATGTGTTGAAGACTGGTCTGATTGTTGTAATGAATTTAAAGTTAGAGTTCCCAGTAAATGTAATAATACATCCTCTCAACATCTGCCACATCTGTATTTTTTGGCCATGGGAATTTATTTCCAAGTTTATTACCTTTTCTAATATGTCTACAAAAAATTACATTACTTCATATACCTATCCTATTTCTTCAGAAAAGACATCATTTAAGTGTAAGATGTTTTGCAAGACTCACTGGATTCACTGGGAAAATTTATCAGTAGTATTAACGCAAGGATACTTATAATTGTTCGAAAAAACCTTATAACAGATTTTGGAACCTTGTTGCTTGGAAACAGACCGACGCCGTAAGTCTGTTGTCTATAAGCAACAAGTTTAAGAAAATTTTAAACATTTAATTTATCATATAGAAACAAATACAGAAGAACGTAAAAACAGCTCATGGGATCTGTTGTCAGTATACTTTAGTGTTCCTCCCCTTCCAATTCTTATTTTTTTAAATTTTATCTTTCGATTCCTTTTCAAAAATACTTCTCCGCTTTTTCAAACGACTCATGCTGCACATCATTTTAAGTTCGTTATTTTAATTCGTTTTCGAAATGATATGCCTCGGGTTTTTAGTATGACTCAGCATCAGTTTCCCTAGAACGTAATTATATTTGAATATTTTTCTTCTTCCCTTGATTGATGCTTGTTCAGGTCGAGGTTTCAGTGTGTTTGAAGAAGTGTTTATAAATCTCCGTAATCGCTCAGTACTAATAATTCTCTTTTCTACTACCGTGCGTAAAGTACTCACTTTACGCACTATTCAAAACACGTAAAATTTCACTTCACGCACTAGTGCGTAAAGTAATTCACTTCACACACTAGTGCGTAAAGTAATGTCAATGACAGATGTCGACACTGTCAATTTAGTACTTTTCTGGTAAATTACTTCACGCACTAGTGCGTAAAGTAAAAATACTTCACGAACTAGTGTGTAAAGTATTTGTCTAAATTTATTTTTTTACGCATATTTGATTGGTAGTAGAAAAAATGTTGTATACAATACGTGCGTAAAGCACCTTTTTTCACTCATGTGATTGTCGCACTCGCCTTCGGCTCGTGCGTCAAAATTCACATTCGTGAAAAAAGGTTCACTTTACACACTTGTTGCATGAATAACTATTTTGGCATTTCTCCAATATCTAACAACGAGTTGATTTTTTGATAACAGTCGATTTTTCTCCAACTGACAAATTGTTTAGTTTCAGAGACAGTTTCATCTCCGCCTTTATAGATATTTTTGAGCATCAAACCATTAACAACTCCTAATAATGTGCTAAATCAGAATGAAGTACAGAATGCAAATTTCTCATCTTCTTGTCACAATCAACATGTTCTAACTGTATTTTTATTTCTACTGATATCGCATTGTATATTCAATGCCATGATATATTGGTCATAATCAATTATTTTCGATTCATCCTTGACTTCCATAAGGTGTGCACCAGTTTGAGAGAGGAAACGTTCTGCCACGGTGCGGTTTTCCTTAAATACCGATTTTCCCAGTCTAAGATTTGATTCACTGGCAAGCCGCGAGGTCTGGAATTATTTCTAATTAAATCCAATCGCAATTGGACATGATCTCATTGCTCTTGTTATACAGAGACACGCAATTTTCCTAGGGGTTTCCTAGCTATTACTAGTTGATTTCGGCTATGCCAAGCAGGGCCGGCTTAAGGGGGGGGGGGCGAGATGGGCGGCCGCCCAGGGCGGCACGATCCAGGGGCGGCAAATTCATACCATACAACAAAAAAAAAATTAATAGATAATGAAACCAACGGCTTGAAAAAAATAAGAAATATAAATCGAACAGCGAACCAATTATACAGGGTGTTTGGTACATCGATAGGAAGATTTCGATGAGTGATAGTTGGGGTCATTTGGAAGCTGTTTCATTTTTACCCTCATGCAAAGTTTCGCTGTTTTTTGTGATATCGCCATTTTAGATATTTTAAATCCATGTATTTTAACACATAACTTGGGCTACATATTTTTTGTATCAATGATTCGGTTGAGGTGCAAGAATGCATATCAGGAATATCGGAAAAAAAATTGAGAAAGGGTAAAGTGGTTATTCCAAAAAAAAAAAAAACAAGATGTTTTAGGAAAAATTCAAATATTTCCCAAAAATATCTAAAAATGCTGATATCTCGAAAACGACAAAACTGTGCATAAGGGTAAATATGGTCAAACAGCATCTAAATAACCCCAGCTAGTGATAGTCAGGAAGTTTCCAATAAGTGATCATTGAAAACTTCCTATCGATGTACCAAGCACCCTGTATTATAGGATAGGTGTAATTTTGAACAATTAAACTAGTACAGTGGGCATTCCAACTTCTTATATGATATCCTTAATGATATCCATTTACTACAAAAAACCATCTGGAAGAGTTATCGGAATATTGAAAAAATTTATAATGTGTATGTTCTCATGCATGACAATTTTTTTGATGTTTTGGATACTACTGTTTCTGTACGTGGTAATGTCCATGTCCGAGTGTTTTTTAAAAAGATAAAGAAAGGATGTTCTTTAGACCTTTGATTAAGTTGTTTTTAAAACCTCTGTTAGGAACAATTAAAGAACGTCAGAATGTTTTCTATGAGTTCGTAAAAGTATGTTTTCATGAAAAGTCATGAGAGACATTTTATAAAGGTTTCTGTTGGTCGTTTTCGTGAACACCATTTGAAACATGTATCCCACGTCCAAACGTCCGGAAATTAGTTCGAATAAGGGCGGGTATTATAAAACTACTTTGACAGTTAACTCAAAGTTAACTTCTGGAATTACATAAGAAGGAAGGAGTTAACTTTAAGTTTAAGTTAACTGTTAAAGTAGTTTTATAATAGCCGCCATAAGACGTTTCTAAAAGGTTCTTTGTAACCAATGTTTGGTTGGTCGTTCTTGCCCTTCAAATGTAATTAGTAGTTGGGATCGTCGGCTCTTTGTAACTGTGATACATATTTGCACTACTTATAAAATAAGTCTATTGGATGGTGTTTGATACTCTGAAGGAATTCCAGTGAATGTTCATAGAGATCTTTGAAAAACGTCCTTTTTCGTTTTCAAGCGTTCGTATTAAGACGTTTTTGAAACGCCCATTTTCGACGTCTATATGACGTTTGAAGTGACATTTGCACTACATAAAAATTGATTGTTGCCAAGAGTTTGGATTGGCTGACTCTCGCTTTGTTTGTTATGTTTCTTGTTTTCTTATGTTAGTTTTTTTTTGTGGTTACCTGAGTTACATAATAAAGGTTGTGGTTTTATTGATATGATGCTATGCCTCACTGTTTCATGTTATTATTTATTGTTTCTACAATTTAAGATCTCTCACATTTCCCCTACGTGGGCCATGGGATGGGGCGGCAAATTTACTCATTGCCCAGGGCGGCAAAATACCTAGAGCCGGCCCTGATGCCAAGCTACTTCTCTGTAAATAATTATCAGTCCCACGTTTTGCCCGCAATGGTATTGCGGACCGTGAGTGACGAAATTGCTTTGTTTTTGGTGTTTTCTATGTGTCGGTTCTAGAGAAGTTTAGAATCTGGGGTTTTTCCTAGACATTGTAGGTACTTCTTGTTTCCAATCAAGTTTATTTTTATCAAGGCGAATGCTTCTCAGGTTTGCGAATTTTGTACTCCTTATAATTATTCTTTTCAAGGTGCCTATAAGCCTATATTCTAAGGATGTTGGCTAGCACATTGGTTCATATTACTTTGTTTACCGAAGTTCTGAACAAAATTGTTGATGACATTTCAGTCCATGCACTTAAATTTTTCAGCCACGATATGTCTGAGATCCACTGATCTTCGACCATCGTTCTTTCCCTGTAAGATGGGCTGAAGTAGATGATATTTTCCGCTTCGCATGATATTCCCAAAGGATTAGGGTTTTCTGCGTTTGACTTTTGCTAGATACTCCAGTTCTCCATCAATGCGATGCATGACTCTTTCGTTTGGCACATGGTGCACCCACGAGATCCTGAGCATGCGGTTATAGCACTACATCTCAAATGCATCTATTCGTTTGCATGACGCATCAGTGTGTCCATGCTTCTGCTCTATACAGGAGAGTCGAGAGGACGTAGCATCTTAATTCCCTGATTCTAGTACGGATGCTCAGAGATAGATTACACAGAATATTTCGCATCTTATTGAATGCCCCTCTTGTTTTTTCAATTCTGCTTCTTATTTCCTGAGAGTGGTCCCAGTCCTTATTAAGATTGCAGCCCAGGTATGTAACTGTCTCGGCCATTGTGAGAGCTATATTGTTAGCGGTAAACCTGAGGTTGCTGATATCTTTTTTACTGATAATCAACGTTTGCATTTTCTTGCAGTTTATCTTCATATCATATCTGTCGCATGCATCCACTACGCGGTCTATGAGTCTCTGAAGTCCCTTAGCAGTATCATCTATAAGGACGGTATCGTCTGCGTAATATCTCAAATTATTTATTATTTCTCTATTTATTATAAGTCCATCTTCTATGTTGTGCAGTGCCTCTTCAAATAGATGTTCTGAGTACACAATTAATAAAAGAGGCAACAGTATGAAACCCTGACGTACTCCTCTTCTCATCTCACGCTGAGCTCGTCAGATGTTTCATTTCTGATTCGTACCATGGCCCTTTGTTGAAGGTAGAGCTTTGATATCACTCCTGTATCTCTCTTGTCAATTCCTGATTCATGTAGGATTAAGATAAGTTTATTATGCTGAACTTTGTCGAAGGCCTTTTTGAAATCTATAAAGCATGCGAAAACGTCTGCGTTAACGTCACGAGCTCGTTGAATTAGGACTTGTATGGAGAACTTGAATGCCTCTCTAGTACCCAGTCCTTTCCTGAATCCGAACTGGGTGTGACTCACGTTCTCGTCGAGTCTTTCATATATGCGTGCTTGGATGATGTTTAGGAAGGCCTTTAAAAGAGGGTGGTTAGCCATTTAACTTGTGACTCCAGTAGTTTGAGGACTTTTCCATGTATCTGATCTGGCCCGGGGGTTTTGTTGTTCTTCAGTCGTTTAATAGACACTTTAAGCAAACCCTAAATTTTTGTACGTATCCATATCCGCATCTGCAAACAAAGTTATTTTAGTGATAACTGACAGGAAAATCTCTCAATAGTATCAAATGATTGAGATAGGTTTTCGGATACGGATACGAGGCTGGGCCCGTAACGATACGGACAACGCAACGATGCGGATACGGATACGTTTGAAATTCAGGATCTGCTTAAAGTGTCTAATAGCTGACCCCATTTCTTTCTGTGTGATAATGGGCCCCTCCTCACCAACCATTGCAGTCACATTGTCAATGGTTTCGTCTCCGAAAAGCTCCTTCATATACTGTTTCCATCTTGTAAGTTTTTTGTTAGTTTCAGTATGTAATGATGTTGTCTGAACCCAAGATACACTCCCGTTGTTTCCTTTATTTTTTTTTATGAAGTCGAAAGCTGTTGTGTTTTGCTTGTAATAAGTATCTCAATTTCGTTGCATTTGTTCTGTATCAACCATCGACCTCCTTGATTGATCTCAGAACTCTTTTGTGTATAGTCTGGCAAGTGGTAACTTGGCAGAGACGAAAGGGGGAAGAAAAGTTGGGCGTAACCTAAGAATATTCACTGACACCTCAACTGACACCGCCTGATGACAACCATGTCTTTTGGTTCAGTGGCACCGAAAACACCAGAGAAATAAAGCAAAAAATTATTAGGAAAAAAAATCTTGAGTTTCACCATTAACCAAGCCACTGGTGCTGTCGTTCAGACTCTAACCAATAGAATCATGCCTCTGAATAATCACGCCTCTCCACATCCTTCATTTCGCAATGCTGCCGGATTTTATTCTATTTTAAAATGCTACACATACCCATATTGCAAAAAAATATGTCCCCAACTTGTTTATTATTGTTTCTGTCAAGTTTGGCAAAGCAGCAAATTCTATTGCAGTTCGCCGTTTCGCTGGCCAGACAATAGTTCCTTGTATTTTACTGTATCCTTGTTTTTGTATTTTCTTCTCTTTTTCATAAGTTCCAGGATAGTATTTGTCATCTATTCTTGTCTCTGCGCAGTCCAGTCCGGCATCAGTTCTACCTCTGCTATGGAGGTTAAAGATACTTTTATTTTATCCCACAAGTGTTCTATTTCTGTTACTTGGTTGTCATTTTCAGAGATACTCTTGAGTTCGTTGATTGTATTCACTCCAGTTGGTCCGAGTACATTATCTTGTTTGAGTTTCCGTACGTCTGTACTTTTTGAAAGTCTTTTTTTGGTAATTTTCTTTAGTCGGAGCTTCCTGTGACCTAACAGCAAGTTGTGGTCCGGGTCGGATGGTATGTCCGCGCCGGGGTAAATTTCACAGGAGACAACCGCATTGCGATATCTCATTCCTTACGATTTTATGATTGCTGTCAGCCGGAGATCGCCAAGTGTAAAGTCTTCTGGGGCGTAGCTTGAAAAAGGTATCCATAATTTTGAAGTCTGCAGAATTCTATAAGGCACTCTCCTCTTTCATTTCTCACTCCCAGCCCGAAACCGCCAACCACGTCCTCGATCTTTCCTTGTCCAACCTTAACGTTTATATCTCCAAGAATGTTAACTTCTTCCCTGTTTGTTTGTTTGAGAGAGGGTCTGAGCTGTTCATGGAACTCTTCTATCTCTTGTTCACTGATTTCCGACGTTGGTGCATATGACTGTGTAATGTTTATGTCGAATGGTTTTGCGCTAATTTTGATTAGTGCCACTCTAATCGGAATTGGTACAAATCCTTTTACAGCTTCGTTGGTTTGCTTGTCAAAAATTATCGCTACTGCTTTTTTGTTTCTGGTGAAACTATCTCCGAAGAAGTACACGTAGTAGTCATTTACAACGCTGTGTCCCGAGTTCGACCATCTTATCTCGCTGCATCCCAGTATGTTGATGTGTAGTCGTTTCGCCTCTTTTACTATGTTTGCTGCTTTTCCAGCCTGGTACATGCTCTGCACGTTCCAAATCTCCTTTCTCGGTTTCTTTTCTCGGTTTATTTTGAAGACATCGTTAGACTGTTGGACGACCGGGAGATTCTTAGCACCCTCTCCTCATTTAAGAGGTGCCCGAGACTGAGGGCCGTTGTTTTTTGTGTATCCACTGTGATGTCTTGGGAAATATATGTAAGTCAGGTAGTTTCCCGTTGCTTTCCTCACTATGCTTTCAGCCGCTCCTACGTGTAGAACAGACGCTGTCGGACTACCGCACCTAACATAGAAGCCGTCGGGTCCCGAGTATTTGATTCCCTCGGTACCACCCATATCTGGGAAGCATTTTGGGGGAGGCGCCCAATGGAGGACTAGCAAATCCCACATGTAATTATCAGTATGGTAATTTCAGATTCAATCCCACTGACTGACACCATTCATTCGCGGTTTGAAGTGCTTTTTCTCTGAGGTAGCAAAGTGTTCCTTCGAATTTGCCCTTGCCCTTGGCCATAATGACAATATCATCGGCGTATCCAAAGCAGATGAATTAATTGGTCACTATACTTTAGAGATAATCAACCATTAGACACCACATCAAAGGTGAGAGTAACACTCACTGTGGACATCCAGTAACTTGAAAGGTTTGTTCACCTACGTCAGTTTCTACAAATCTGGTGGCTAGCATTTCGCACATCAAGGTAAATATGGTGTCCACTGCTATTTTCGCGAGTGTATTCTTAATTCACTCTATGTCTAAGAAAGCACAGATGGTCACCTTCTTCTTGATTTTGCAGTGTGTTCTGGATGCTTTCAAAGCGCTCAAATATAGCGGTTTCTGTTGATCTGTCCGCTATGTATGCATGTTGCCGAGGATAACGTTGCATCTTTTCCAGAGCACTTATTCTGATATCTTTTCTACCTTTGGGCCTTTGGGATGAAAGGAACTTTAGCTCTGCTCCATTGGCATATGTCCAGTCTTTAATCTGCACTTAGTAAGCTCACGGCATGATTTGATTTGCCCTTCTTGCAGCAGGGCTGAAAAAAATATCAAACAGAGACCCTACAGACGATGAGTGAGAATACAGGTAGCCATTCTTCTTGTTATCGTGACGTCAGTCCATTGGAAGAAGAACCAGCAAGGCGTGAGAGTAGAACTGCATGGAGAGAAAAGCATCCAATTCCTAGGGTCATTCATTTGACAATCATAGAGATAACGAGGATGTGAATAGTTGGTATGATGAAGATGATCACGAGTATGATGAAGAACCTAGATCTTGGTCATTCGCAAAGAACTAACAAGAAGATGAGTCAACGACACAATATTTCGATGGGTGTGTAAGATACTTGCCACGAGGACAGCAGATACCTACTTCAATAGGCAATGAGTCTATTGAGGTTAGCACTACTCGAGGCACTCCCCAGGGCGGAATATACTCACCCTTGATGTGGAGCTTAGTGGTGGATGAACCACTAGGAATACTGAACAACCTGGCCACTGCGTTGGGTATGCCGATGACATTGTCATTATAGCAAGGGGAAAGTTTGAGTGCACCCTGTGTGAACTCTTACAAAGTGAACTCAAAGCAATGGAGGAAGGGTGCCGAACAGTGGGACTGGAGATAAACCAGTCAAAAACCACCTTAGTGTTTAGGAATAGAAAAGCCCCTATAGAGTAAAGGACATCCGAATACAAGGGACTAATATTACATCGGTGAGGGTAGTCAAATATATCGGCATAACGCTGGACTGCGAACTCAGATGGAGCAAACATATTGACGTAGTTTTAACAAAGGCTACAAGGGCTCTCCTGGTGTGCCGAAACCTTGCCAGCAAAACCTGGGGATGCCGAAACCAGAAACCTTGAGATGGATATACACAATGATAGTAAGACCAACCCCTACTATATGGATCGATAGTCTGGTTCAAAGAAGTTGAGAAGCAGAACATAGAAGCAGCTCTCAATAAACTGCAGCAGCGCCTGGCGTACACATACATCACAGACGGAATGGCAACTTTTCCTGCAGCAGCCATCGAGACAATTGTAGGTCTCGCAGCTCTTCAAATCGTGGTGGAGGGGACTGCTAGACGAGGAATGACTAGCATCATGAGAGAGGGGGCTGGCGAGGGAGATTGGCTTGAAAGAAGAAAATGAGCATCGCTAAACAAGCTTATTGGGAGCCCTCCAGGGATGATATGATCAAAACATATTGTTTTGAGAAACGCTTCACAGAAGTCATAAGAAGCAGGGAAGAATGGACAGAAAACACCGCATCCATTCTTACAATGCAGCAGAAAGACGTAGGATGGTGTTCTGATGGGTCAAGAACTGAACAAGGGACCGGAGTACTTGGGCCTGGAATCAAGTTCTCCGAAGCAATGGGAAAACACCCAGATATATTTCAGGTGGAAATAAACGCTATAAGTAGATGTGCTGAGTTCAATCTTGACAGAAACTATACAAAAAGAGAGAGATTGTCATATTTTCAGACAGTCAAGCAGCCATCAAAAATAATCCGCTCCAGAAAGGTTTGGGAATTCCTGGAGAAGTTAAACAAACTAGGCAAAATTAACAAAGTATCCCTTCAGAGTGGATACCGGGACTGGGACATGCAGGGATGGCAGGTAATGAGAAAGCAAACCAATTGGCGAAATTGGGAGCACGCTCTAAGAACTAGAGCCTTTCTGTGGTATAGAGACGTACACCTATTAGGAAGCGTTCAGAAAGGAAGAGCGGACCAAATGGATGGGCCTCTGGGAATAGCTCCCAGGGTTAAGGCAATCAAAAATGTTTCTTGAGCCCCCTCACCAAGGGAGATCAAAAGGTTTTATATCACTGAGTAAACATAATCTTCACATTCTCACTGTCACTGTATTCTTTACAGGCCACTTTGAGAGAATTGAAATCGAAACCGAAGACAGCTGCCGGTTGAGTGAGGAAGGGAAGGAATCTCTAGAATACCTTCTCATGCAGCGCGAGGCGATCGAAACAAACGAATTGCCTGGATCGGATGCTGCACTGTTGGACGGGAAGAAATTCCATCAATAGAACCATCCAGCTTACGTACTTCCGGATGAGGTGCTTTGAGTGAGAAGTGAGAATCCTATCAACTGAAGCACCCAGAATAAATCTTTGCAGGTCGCAGTATAACAATATCCATAATTCTTCATTCATAGATCTAGAGGAACATTGTTTCCAGAGAAATGGTTGTGGGGACTCTGAAAGATGGAAATTCAAAGATGGGATGATTATGGAACTGAGTGGAGTGGAATTAGATTTTTTTTTGGTCGCTCGGAACAATCTTATTTGAGACACGAAATAATTCCCATGGATTTCGTATGTGAAGCGCGTAGTTTGTGAGATGTTTAAATAGAAGACAATTTGTTCAATAAAAATTGTTAAAAATGGAGGGAGTTTTAGTCGATCGGCGAAATTTGTGACAATAGTGTGATAAAGCTTACACAACAATAATGATAAAAAATAAAAGAACCGATTGGGCATAAACAAACCGTTATAAAAACTTTAGAATTCACCCGATTTGATAGAAAATCTAATTAAAACCATGAACAATAAAGAAACAGTCACAAGTTACAGCTACTACTAAAGTATTATCTAGGTAAGTTAAAGTTGATATACTTTGAAAGTTTTTTCTGGATAATAAATTAATTTTTCGTGATACTGTACTGTTATTTTAATATAACGTGAGCGAAATTGAAATTGAAAAGGTATATTTAACAACCGCCGGCCGGTTAAATAGAAATAACAGACCGCTGGCCGTTAAAATAATGGCCGCCGACCAGAGCTGGGAGTAACGACAAAAAATAGTTACTTTATTTTAACGAGTTACTAAAAGTAACGCGTTACTTGGTAACTTCGTTACTTTTCAGATTGACTGATAAGTAACTGTAACGACGTTACTTTCCTGAAGTAACGCTGGAAGTAACGCGTTACTAGTTACTATGAAAGTAACTCGTTCTCTTAATTTGTTTATCTTCTTTACAAATAATTGACGAGTGAAGAAAAGAAAAATAAGTAATCCAAAAACTTTGTGTGTCAAATAAAATGTGGGTAGTACGGAAAATTTGTTTTGAAAGCTCAAAATAATCGTTTTTGGGCGGGCCACGCGCCGCCTCTGCTCTAAAGACACTTTATGCAGACACTGGGACGCTTCAAAGAGCAGGTTTGTCCAGAACCAAGTGCTCTATTCAGTCGCTTAATCCTTAATCCGTTTGAATTTTGCAAGAATACTCTTCCACAGTCGGACTTACAAACTAAAAACATATTGGCATTTTGTATAGGTCTAAATTGATTGTTTGGACTGCTGTGTTGGTGAGTCAAATTAAAGAATAACGCAATTTTCGACGTAAATAGTTATTTTTGAAGTAACGCGTTACTTTAAAAGTAACGAACTGCTTTTAAAGTAAAGAAGTTACTTTCAAAGTAGAGAAGTTACACTAACGCGTTACTTTCCAATAAGTAACGTATCATTATTCGAAAGTAACTGTAAATTTTAAGTAACGAATTATTTTTGAGCAAAAGTAACTGTAAAGTAACGCGTTACTTTTTTCAAGTAACGATCCCAGCTCTGCCGCCGACCAGGAAAATGTTTTTTTTTTTTTCAGTCATATTGAAAGATATCTGCAGTATAACGAAAAATCTAGAACGAAATACGGTCGATAACTGCAAATAACAGCCTTGGCTGATTACACACACAAACTTCAGCCCGGCCGTTATTTGCTACTTATAGTAGGTACTTATTGGCCTTATAACGTTAATAACTATTTGATTTAATTTGAATGGACTGACTAGATTGAAAGACGTCGACAAGCTAATATTTGCTGACCCGACACGACGCTGAATATCGTAAAATTATATGAAGATCTTTTTAACTCACCGACATGTCGCATTCACTTACAATGATTTTGTTGTCGTGTCGATATCGCCTGTTAAGGATGCTTATTCATTTGGTAAAAAATTTTCAACCTTCGCTACATTTCTTTTCAATTAAAAATATTTCAACCTGCTTACATCACATCTTTGGTGCTAATTTCTTGCTGTGCATTATCAATTGTCATCAAATATTTAAAAAAAAACTATTACCACCACCAAATAGCTCCCATATACCAAGAAACTCCCTAACAAAATATAACACCTATCGAGCAAAGGTGCGTTTAGACATTTTATTTTCAAATGGTCGACCTGTCATAACAAATCGTGTGCCGTGTAAAGTGCCTGAAAGTGTGGTAATTCCAAAGTAAACAAGATTATGGAAGTCATTCATTTTGTAGCGCCCTCTTGTTTGGGTTTTGGATTAATTTTTATTCCCGTTAAGCCAGCGAGCAGCAGCAGCTCGGCAGCGGGTAGAGCCACTTGTGTGTATGTGTGTGTTTATTTAACGGATTTGTTTTTTCAGCTATTTAATAATTTGTATTGTCACTCTTGCTGACAGTGATTCTCGGTACAATTTTACCTGCTGTTAAAGCTTCAAGTGCAACGAAAACAAAAAGAAGACAATTAGTGTATTACAGTTTCCTTTTTGAGGGGTTGTCTATCATCGGTAGTCGGCGATTTTATCTCTGACGAAACCATGTCCAAACGCTGTAATGCGAATCAAATAGATGTTTGTAAGTCGAGGTACCCGCTCGACGGGGCAGTACCCAACCAACCAGTAGATATCAATCTGTATTTTAAAATTAAATAACATTATTTCATTTATTTTTACTTTAAGATGAATCGGAGATTTTTCAAAGGCACGTGCAAAGTAAACGAATATTGAAATTACCGTAACGAATTTCGATTTTCTTTGAAGTCCTAAACCCTTTCGCGACGCCCGAAAGTATTCTTTTACAGTCTTTTAAGAGATTTATCGCGGCCCAACGCGCATAAACACACACCAATTATTTTTCGGCAAAATCGTTCCAGAAGAAATACGATCCCAGCACAAGTTTTGGTTTCGTTTCGTGTCTGCGAACCATATTTCACGGGAGCTGAAAAAAGGGTGAGTGTGTATGTGTGTGTGTGGTGCAGTGAAACTAATTCGACCGAATAACCGACCGGCGCCATAAGTTTTTCACCATCCTGAGAAAAAGCAATTAATTTTGTACTTTTGCTCATAACAATCCTCATCAAAATTAAAGTTAAGTTTTACCTTTAACAATATGAATGAAGAAAGCAAAGTTTGGATTTATATCAATTATATTTATTGCCTTCAGTAATAATATGCGATACAAAAGCAGTAATAATATAAATTTGGATGTTGATGCAAAGTTTGGATTAGTTTGAATGATATAGCTTATATCATGTGCGCAGATATATTATAATCTCTATTGGACCGTGAAATAGGGTAGGTACTTATGAGTGGAGTTTTTTTAAATTTTTTTTTTGTGGTTTTTAATATGGCTAGTTATCTGATGAAAATAATAACATGGGTGGTTTTACTGCCTGCCTCTGCCTCCGGTTCAAAAATTCAGAAAATCAATTTTCATTTACATGGAACATTTTGTTTCTTTGTGATCTCGAAATTTCTGGCATTTGAATTGAAGATTGCCAGTGATATGCCCCTATGCACCAACCTGCAATTATCCAGACGAAGCTGTTGAAATATTTTACAAACAACTCCAAAGCACCTTAGATCTGACTAAGAAGTCAGAAACTACTATTACTATGGGCGACATCATTGCAAAGATTGGCAGTGGAGTAAGGGATAAGGAATGACATAGTTGGTAAATACATACGGGGGTATCGCGAACGAACGAGGTGACCGACTGTTTGGGTTTTGTCAGGAGATGGGTTTTGCCGTCTCATACACTTTTTTTCCACGTCCAAGACATATTTACAGTAGGACTTCTAACGCTTGGTCAGAAACCAAATTGATTTCGTGCTGATAAATAAACGCTACAGAAACTGCATCAAATTTGCAAAGACTTACCCTGCCGCAGATATAAATTCGGATCACAATCTGCTTGAAGCGAACATCCAGACGACATATCAAAAAGATATACAGCCAAAAAAAAAAACAGTCCAAGACTGGATCTGAGACTACTAGGAAACTTAACAACTTTAGTCGAAGTTAGAAACGAATTTGAAAATAAACTAAACGTAATAACAGGGCAGAGAACAAGAAGTGGAGACTGTATGGACCGGTATCAGGGAAGCCTTTGTGAGGGTCAGCTCGAAATTATCAAGTAACACTCGGGTCAGGAAAAAACCTTGGATGACTGATGAAATCATCGACTTGATGGGAGAAAGACGCCTGCAAAAAGACCAGCCAGCCTATCGTCAGTTGAATCGTGAAATGAAACAAAAAGTCTGGGTAACTAAAGAAAATTGGTGGTGTAAGGAAATCGAAGACCTTGAAGCAAAATATGATAGTTTTAATATATGCATGAGAAGCTGCTAGCTAGTGTATACAAACTTCGACAGACCGGCATACTGTCTTACAATCAAAACAAGATAATTCTTGATGTCAACGACAAAGTACATCGAAAACCTGTTTCAAGACGACGAGATATCGGATATTCCTGAAAAGTGTTCCTGAGAAGGATGAATATAACTAAGGAAGAAGTCCAACACAACATGCTGCAGGTCCAGAAAGTGTCTACTCAGAACTTATTAAAATCCTAAAAAATGACGCAATAGATTTTTCCAAAGATCATCCATAAGAGAATATACGCAAAATGCGAGTCTTTCACGGGCGAATCCCAATTTGGTTTTCGTAATAGTTTTGGCACAAGAGAGGCCCTCTTTAGTATCCAATGTAGAGATGTTTCTGTTCCTGTATACGCATGACATGAGAGGCTTATGAAAATTCTCAAGGATGTAAGCCTAGATGATAGAGACCTCAAGATAATCGCAAATCTCTATAACAATAAAGCATATCTTCATCTCATCCATTTTATTTAATTTCAACATTTTTTAAAACAGTTCTATAGAACCTTCCTACATGAAAGTAGATAACGACGTCGAATAACAGAATAGGCACTACATAGGCCGAGTTAGGATAATTTCAGCCTACTCATCACCACCGCATAGAATATATTACTGGAAGAATATATACAGAAGAATTTCAAAAGTAGATGTTCACCATCATAATTGGTGATCTCATCACCTCAACCTCAGCCTGGAAGTTCAATTGCCGCTACCGGAACAGACACGGACTGGAGAAAGACGCAGACTGCCAATGGGCCATCGTCATCAGTCCAGAATAACTTATAGCGAATTCTATTGGAAGGTGTTAAGATGTAATTATTTTAATAATTAGCCTGGTAATTGAGGCTTTATGTTATACCATACTTGTCACATCATTTTGTCATTCTTTCTTCGTCTGTATTAATAATACCTTTGTATTGGTTTGAATAAAGTTCTAGAACGGTTCAAAACAATCGTACGGTTTATTATTGGAATTTTTTAAAGACGAACCCATAGGCCGAGCCGTTGTCATTTGGTCGATTGATAAACTGTGCGATTGTTTTGAACCGTTCTAGAACCGTCTTTTTTTCAAACCAAAACAAATAATATGGTCTGTGCTTCAATTAGCTACTACACTTTGTCCTGGTAGTAAGTCTTGTATATATTAAAAATTAGTATCTGTGAACAGTGAAGATTTAGAAAAGGCGCCTTATTTCTACTCTCAAATGGTTATATAACTACATTTAAGTCTTTGTGAACATTATTTTCCATCGTTAATAAATATTGCGAACAAGACAGAAACAATCATTGTGGATTGTAGGAAGTCAGTAAGCAAGTCAGGAAGTTAGTGAACAAGTCAGGAAACCAGTAAACAAGTCAGGAAGTCAGCAATCACCTAAGGAAGTCAGCAAAAAAATCAGAAATTCAGGTATTTGGTGTGTGTTGAAAGTCTTGTCAGTTACAATAATTGTATGGATCATTACTCATTGAGACAATTTTTTATTAGATTCTTTAAAATATTCTGTGATATTAATCAATTGAATATTATAAGGTGCAGGTAATTTTATTTAAAATCATGGATTCGATTAAATCACATTTAGAAATTTTATCTGAAGATTCACAAGGACACGTGAACTATGTTTCTTGGAAATTTAAATTGAATTTAACTATAAAATTGGAAGGTTTATTTTTGGTAGCAAGTAGCAAAACAGGTATTGAATTAAAGCCACGTGGACTAGACATAGTGACGTTGTAGTGAAGACTTGGATTAAGCAAGATCTTGAACCACAAGTCCTAATTGGCTTGAACGTAAGCAGTAATATAGCAATACAAATTCTAAATTGTAATTCATCTTATCAAATGCTAAATCGACTGGATACTTTGTATGGCAAAAAGTCAGAACTTATCTACTATTGAAGGTTTGCAAAGACAGTTTTTTGACTTTAAGTATGATTCAAGTCTGTAATTGAAAATTGTATGACACTTCAACAATTTGCTGAAGATTTGGAGGCCGAAGAAGAAAGTTGGATTATGCCTAGAATTTTGGGTATGCTGCCACCCATATTGCATCATTTTAGAACTGCGTGGGATAATGTTAGTGGGCCAGATAAGAATTTGAACAAATTAATTGAACGCCTCAGGTAAGAAGAGGACAGATTGAAAGAAAGTCAGCAAGTAAATCAAAGTCGGTTGGTGTGTGCAAATGCTTTCATTTCACAACATAATCACAAATTTTGAAAATCACATGCTGGAGCAAATTCTCAAGGAAATTCAAGTGTAGAATGTTTCAAATAAGGTAAGGAAGGTCATGTTAGGAAATTCTGTAAAAATGCACCATGTGCCAAATATTTAACTTATTGTAAAGAAAATTTCTGCTGTAATAATTGTAGTCAGAATGGTCATTTTGCTCAGGCGTGTACCAAAACAAATCCGTCTGAAAAGTCAGCTAATAGAGCAAGCAGTCAGAAAAATAAAAATTCAAATCGTCGTGCATTTATCAGTGTTAGTCTGTCGTGTGCAAATGTGAAACATATAAACTCTGAAAAAAATTCTAATGATTTGTGGTATAAAGATTGTGCTGCCGCACAACATATGACTACTCGCATGGACTGGTTAACAATTAAAACTGAAACTTTGTTGAACTTGAAGCACCTACCATGATTATTATTGGAGATTCTACTCAACTTGAGGCCCGATTCTCGTCTCAGGAATTAGAGTTCCCCGATAGAATGAATGTTTTGTCCTTGTCAACGTAATTGAAAAGTGAACGAGAATGATAAAGACGAAAATTTTGTTCTCTTGGGGAGCTGTACTTCTTGAGACGAGAATTGGTTCCCAGGAAGGAATAGGAATTGGTGAAGTAAAACTCGGAAGTTTTTATTGGAACTGAGTATTAAGTAATATTGAAGAATGTCTTTTATGTTCCAAAGATGACTTTTAACCTTTTTTCTCTCACTCAAATTTTAGATAAAGGTTATGTGCAATGTGCAGATGCGAAATAATCTATTTTTCTCCGAATGACAGTAAAAGCGGCCTTTTAATGACACTTGACAGGATCAAAAGTTGTGTTTTTACTGCCTATGCAGTAAAAGTGGACTTTGACTGCCTAGGCGTTAAAAGTGACAGTGTCACAACGTTCCAGGTAATAATTTCACTCAATTTGGTATTTGAAATTGATGGTGACAATGATAGTTGTCAAAGTAATATAATTATTTGGATAATAATAATGAATGAAATAAATATAAAAACATTCGGAGAAAAAATTATATGTTTTACATGGCAGAAAAGCAGATTTAATGCATCGGCTGGTTTCCTAGCCTCGGCTATGAAACACCAGCCGCGGAATTAAATCTTGTACTTTTCTGCCTAGTAAAACAAATAACTATTTTCTACGAACGTCACTAAAAATGTAATTTTTAACGGACAATGGTCTAAAATGCTATTTTATGACACTGATATTAAAAGTGATTACTTTTAGCACTGAGTGCACTTTTAGTTCGTTTGTAGAAAAAAAATAGTGTATGATATTCGTGCTAAAAGTGATTTTATTATATTCAAAGAGATAGAACACTCCGCCTTCGGCGTCGTGTCCCAAACTTCCCTTTTCACAAAATAAAATCTCACTTTTAGCACTTATATCATATATAACTATTTCAAAAATCCAAATGATGATGATACTGTAGCAATTGGTGAAAGGGACGGAAATTTGTTTAGAATGATCTTTCGACGTGAAAAGTAGGTCAGTTAAGTTAGCCCCCCCCACTAAAAATTTTTAGTTGAAAAGTTATCTATAATTTTGCTCTTATTTTGCTCCATTTTGCTCCATAAATTTTAACTTTTGCTCCATTACGCCTTAGAGACTATAACGATTTTAAGGTGGGGGGAGGGCTAACTTAATGGTAGCCCCCCCACCAGTTTTTTCCGTTTCTGACTGTGCATTCTTATTCTACTAATTTTGCTCAATTTTGCTCTGTTATTGAAAAATTTTGCTCCACAACCGTTCCGAAGTTACAGAAGTTTGAAAAATATTAATCAGCCCCCCCCACCACTTTTTTTCCCTATCTGACAATGGATTCTTATACTACTAATTTTGCTCCATTTTGCTCCGGTATTGAAAAATTTTGCTCCACAACCCCCCCCCTAGTTACAGTGGTTTGAAAAATATTAATCAGCCCCTCCCCCACTATTTTTTCCTATCTGACAATGGATTCTTATACTACTAATTTTGCTCTATTTTGCTCTATTTTGCTCCGTTATTGAAAAATTTTGCTCCGCAACCGTTCCGTAGTTACAGAGGTTTGAAAAATATCAATCAGCCCCCCCACCACTTTTTTCCCTATCTGACGATGGATTCTTATACTACTAATTTTGCTCCATTTTGCTCCGTTATTGAAAAATTTTGCTCCACAACCGTTCCGTAGTTACAGAGGTTTAAAAAATATTAATCAGCCCCCCCCCACCACTTTTTTTCCATATTTGACTGTGGATTCTTATACCATTAATTTTGCTCCATTTTGCTCCGTTATTGAATTGTTTTTTTCCACAACCGTTCCGTAGTTACAGAGGTTTGAAAAATATTAATCAACCCCCCCCACCACTATTTTTCCCTATCTGACAATGGATTCTTATATTACTAATTTTGCTCCATTTTGCTCCGTTATTGAAAAATTTTGCTCCACAACCGTTCCGTAGTTACAGAGGTTTAAAAAATATTAATCAGCCCCCCCCCCCACCACTTTTTTTCCATATTTGACTGTGGATTCTTATACCATTAATTTTGCTCCATTTTGCTCCGTTATTGAATTTTTTTTTTCCACAACCGTTCCGTAGTTTCAGAGGTTTGAAAAATATTAATCAGCCCCCCCGCCACTATTTTCCCTATCTGACAATGGTTTCTTATACTACTAATTTCGCTCCATTTTGCTCCGTTATTGAAAAATTTTGCTCCACAACCGTTCCGTAGTTACAGAGGTTTAAAAAATATTAATCAGCCCCCCCACCACTTTTTTTCCATATTTGACTGTGGATTCTTATACCATTAATTTTGCTCCATTTTGCTCCGTTATTGATTTTTTTTTTCCACAACCGTTCCGTAGTTACAGAGGTTTGAAAAATATTAATCAACCCCCTCTACCACTTTTTTTTCCTATCTGACAATGGATTCTTAAACTACTAATTTTGCTCCATTTTGCTCCGTTATTGAAAAATTTTGCTCCACAACCGTTCCATAGTTACAGAGTTTTGGAAAATATTAATCAACCCCCCCTCCCCCAATACTCTTTTTCCATATCTGACTGTGGATTCTTATACTACTAATTTTATTCCATTTTGCTCCGTTATTGGATTTTTTTTTATCCAAAACCGTTTCGTAGTTGCAGAGGTTAAAATAGTTATTAACGTTATAAGGCTGATAAATAGCAAATAACGGCCGGGCTGAAGTTTGTTCAGGCAAGGTTATTTACAGTTTGCAGTTATCGGCCGTGTTCCGTTCAATTTTTCTTCATATTGCAGATATTTTTCAATATGACAAAAAAAAACACTTTCCTATAGGGGTATGTTTGAAAATTTTATATTTCAACCGGCTCGCGGATAAATAACGGTCGGCGGCTTATGTTCAACGGTTATAGTAAGATAGGTACCTAACAAATCAGTACAGTATTACGAAAAAATATTAATCAGCGTCTCACGCCACATTCTTCTCTATCTGACCGTTGATTTTTTTTTCTAATTTGAGTGCGTTATTGAAACATTTCACTTCACAACTATTTTCAAAATAAAATCTACAGTTTTGAAAAGAAAAAAGGACAAGGAATAGAAGGACTGAAGGAAAACAAATTCAGTGAAAAATATATAAGGTCAGTTGGGGTAAGTGCGTATTTGGGGTAACAGCGTCCGGTTCATATAACAAAAGCATCATACAGATTGCTGGCTCCAAAACTGTGTTAATGTGCTGTGTACAAAGTACTTTTAGCGTAAAAAGTATCTGGCATTATTGCGCCGCACCATAAGTCAGCTGTCACAGTTCTAACCGTACGGTCACAGCCTCCTACATTTAACAAGCCACGAAGTTAAAAAGGCAAAAACCGCAATCTTACCGCCAAGTGGTGCTGGTGGTGTTTGTTTTTATAAATATATATTTTTTATTTTAATAATATGAATCACGAAAAATGCATAATTTATTGTACTAAAGGGCCAAAAACAGTAATTCAATGAATAATATAACTATTTGTGTAAATAAGAACAGTAAATAATTGATTTAAATGAATATATTTCTAGAGTCTAAAGTGTTATAGGCCTATGTTTCAGTATGTCTTTTGAAAAATCTAACTTTTTCTTTCTTCGGGATTTTTTCGGAAGGCAGGTCCATTCAAATACTTGAGCTGATTTTCGAAAATAAGAGGTACCTACTTTTATGAGTTGGACGTTTCAGTTTGAACTCTCGAACTACGCCTTTATCCTTGTTTGTTTCAAATCTAATTATTTCGGTTTCTTCAAAATGTTTACAACACACCACAGAATTTTTCGTTATTGTATAATTTCGGGTATAATTATCTTGGTGTATTGCTTTCATCCACATTTTTTGCAATTCAGATTTTTTTTGGAAATAAAAATGTTTGCATTTCTTCAGTTGTTAAGGAACCCCTAATAGTTCGATTTGCACCCAGGAACATAGTAGTTTCATGGCATCTGGCATCTAGAACAAGTTTAAATATATCTTAGGTAATATATCGAGACCTATGCTCTTGCAGACAAGTATTAATATTGTTTTTATTGTTTTACCTTACCTTACCTTCATTTTTGCTCCTGTACCCATTTGCTAAAAATTTGCAATCAAAGCACAAAGGAACAGGTATCAACTAAATATGGGCAATATATTGGTGTATTTCTATCCACTTTTTCGTCAATAATGCCCATAAAAATACTAAATTGCAACAATACACAATGAAAGCAATACACAGAAACACATAACCCAATAACAAAATAGCACCATACGCGACGTTGCCGTCATTTCCAACTTCATGGCTTGTTAAGTATAGGAGGCAGTGGTACGGTACTATTTGAAGTTGGAGAGCGAGTAGGTGAGTATTTTATGAAAAATCCCTAATTTTTAAATTTTATGCCATAATTTTAATTTTATGGTGTAGGTGGGATTAAATATCAATAAAGTAAAGGTTGATTGATATTTTTAAGGTCCAAATGTTTCTAAATAATAAGTACAGCTGTGGACGCACTTTCCCCTAAAAATATGTATTAGGGCTAAATGCGTCCTTTTGCATTTACGAATAGTCCGCACTTACCCCATTCTTTTACAGGGACATATTTTTAAGTTTCCCTTAGTTGACGACATTTTCGTCGTGTTCGTTCAATTGTCAAGTTGGTGCCGATTCCGAAATTGATCGGCGAGGAGAAATATCATTCCAATTATCATTTAGCGAATACACGGTAGAATAAAGTTCTTAAGCTCGTTTATTAGAGAGTTCTCGTGCCGTCCAAATTTCAAGTACCGTAACGCTATTTGACAAGTATGACAGTTTTTACGGTATTAGCGTTAGCGGAGCCCGCTATCTAACGAAACTTACCGGATGCTTTACCGTAACGCTATGCTATGTCAAAACTAGTTTACGCTCCATTTATGTCTGCAAAAACAGCAACTTCTAATAATTCCTCCATAACAAACACCAAAGAAAAATTATTCAAGCTCAGGAATCTTCAGAATAAATAAAAGTTAGAAAACAAGCAAAAAAAGTGGGGTTAAATTACTCAACTCAGCTGTCAAAATGTAAACAGAATAAGGGATTAGAGGATTTATGTGTCTTCGTGCTCGAGAACTATTAAATACCATGTGAAATACCGTATTGTTAGCGGTACCCTATTAGCGTAGCGTCTGACGCACGAGAACTTTCTATTCTAAGTTTAGAATCACCTTTAAAGTTTTAAAATTTACTTAAAAAATCTTTTATTATTTAAAGTTATCATTTAATACTGTTACAGCTACCTAATAATTTTTGTTTATTTTTGCTTAAGTATGTCTTATTTATTTGAAATTATTGAGTTTGTAACTTTGTTCAGAATAAAGATATTTTAGATTCAAAAAAACCATTTTGATCCAAAAAATATGACTAAAACGCTCTTACCCCTAGCTTCACTCTATGTGTGTTAGGTACAAAGATAAGTGCGGGGTAAGTGCGTCCACTGGGCCTAATTTTTTAAAAAATCCTAAATTTTAAAAATTAAGCTGTAAATAAACGTGGTTTAAGCTTTAACTCATAGTTAGGGCTTGTATAAATAATATGTGAACATATTACGATCACCTAAAAATATTCAGAAGTGTAGAGGAAGAATATATTTGAAGTCGCTAAATTTTGTGTCGCACTTAGGTACCCCAACTGACCCCATTTATTCATAATGGAAAATCACTTACGTTATGCTCTTATATTGTGTGAACATAGGTAGTCCTTGGTCCTTACTTTGGATGGAAAAATGAAGTGTATTTCTATTTTGTCCTTATTCTCCAGCGATAAAAATTATTAGGTATTTCTAATATCAACGCAGTAAACACATGATTGTTTTAAAAACTTAAGAAAAAAACTATAACCCAACGTCAAAAAAAAATAAAATAAACGATACATTACCTATAATAGACCGTCAGATAGTGACATATTTAGATGCCCCATTTTCGCATACAAGCCTCAAAGAGGGTTGAAAAGTACATCGATTTTGAGTACGATGAAGGTATTTTCACGAGTGGCTCCTGGGGATAACATATGCAAAATTGGATTTTCCATAACAGAAATGAAAGACGTCCTGGTGCCCAATCACCAAAAGATTAAATAATAAATTCTGGCTTCCTGAAAACAAAGAGGGGGGTGTTGCAGGTGGCTAAAGGTTTGAAAAAAGGGCCTAATGTTGTAAGGGAAAATCGAGATTCTGGGCGATTTTTACACACAAGCCCATCGGAAGGATGAAAATCTAAAAAGTTGGTAGCAAGAAAACATATTGGTTGGGTGTCGCGAAAAGTACATTTCAGGATAACATAAGTAAAATCGAATTTTGGCATATGTTATTCCCAGGAGCCACTCGTGAAAATACTTTCATCCTACTCAAAATCGATGTACTTTTCAACCCTCTTCGAGGCTTGTATGCGAAAATGGGGCACCTAAATATGTCACTATCTGACGGTCTATAAGGAAAATGTCACTGGAAACAACGTCCATCGATAAAAAATCATCAAAAGCTAGTAGAGAGAAATATCTACGACATCACTAATATTAATATACACCCTGAGATAGGGCCTGTTTAGTGGAATAATTTTTTTTTGTCTGGCATTTTGAGGACTGAATGTGGCTAGTTTAGCTGATGAGAATATAAGTAGTGGTTTCAATGCCTGCTTCCTGTTCGAAATATCCACGGAATGTTTTGCGGATTTGCTCGAGTTCGAACTATGATTACCATCTGGCGATTTTTCAGCGTTATTTTCACAACAAAACTTTTTATTTTGTGTGTGTGGTGGGGGGGGGCTGATTAATATTTTTTAAACCTTAACTACGAAACCGTTTTGGAGAAAAAATTTCCATTAGCGGAGCAAAATTATTAGTATAAGAATCCACAGTCAGATAGGGGAAAAAAGTAGTGGGGGGGGGGGCTGATCTATATTTTTCAAAACTCTGTAACTATAAAACGGTTATGGAGCAAAATTTTTCAATAACGGAGCAATATGGAGCAAAATTAGTAGTTTAAGAATCCATTGTCAGATAGGGAAAAAAAGTGGTGGGGGGCTGATTAATATTTTTTAAACCTCTGTAACTACGGAACGGTTGTGGAGCAAAATTTTTCAATAACGGAGCAAAATGGAGCAAAATTAGTAGTATAAGAATCCATCGTCAGATAGGGAAAAAAAGTGGTGGGGGGGGCTGATTGATATTTTTCAAACCTCTGTAACTACGGAACGGTTGCGGAGCAAAATTTTTCAATAACGGAGCAAAATAGAGCAAAATTAGTATTATAAGAATCCATTGTCAGATAGGAAAAAATAGTGGTGGGGGGGGCTGATTAATATTTTTCAAACTTCTGTAACTTCCGAACGGTTGTGGAGCAAAATTTTTCAATAACGGAGCAAAATGGAGCAAAATTAGTAGAACAAGAATGCACAGTCAGAAACGGAAAAAAAGTGGTGGGGGGGGCTACCATTAAGTTAGCCCCCCCCACCTTAAAATCGTTATAGTCTCTAAAGCGTAATGGAGCAAAATTTAAAATTTATGGAGCAAAATGGAGCAAAATAAGAGCTAAATTATAGATAACTTTTCAACTAAAAATTTTTAGTGGGGGGGGGGGGGGCTAACTTAACTGACCTGTGAAAAGTCTCAAAAATGTCTAATGACTGTTTCTATTAAAATTTGGCATGAGAGACTAGCTCATCAAAATGCAAGTATGTCGGGGATATTTTGAAAAGAAATGAAATAAAGTATGTCGATGACTGAAATGATTATAGTTGTATTCTTTTCACACCTAGGAGGAGCTCCGTAACAGCTCCGGGGCGTTAAGCGCTTATTCCTTTCGAAAAATGTTTGTTGCATCACGCATCTCTTCTTTTCAAATCGGGGTCGACTTACACTGGAGCAAGTAGCTCGAGTGTTCCAAACTCTTGAAAGGAATACAACTTATATAGTACTACACTCTATTTTTTCCCAAGATAGAATCTGACATTGTCAACTTTGAAACATAAACAATGCCGCTTATTGGTTGAAAGATGCCATTTGTAGGTGTTGCATTGTAAAACTGATGTCAACCTGTAGGGACACCTCATTTTGCGACTAATCAGGGCCAAACGGTATTGTTTATGTTTCAAAGTTGACAATGTCAAAATCTATCTTGGGAAAAAATAAAGTATATATAAGTTGTATTTCTTTCAAGAGTTTGGAACACTCGAGCTACTTGCTCCAGTGTAAGTCGACCCCGATTTGAAAAGAAGAGATGCGTGATGCAACAAACATTTTTCGAAAGGAAGCATTCGAGAAAATGAGGGATGTGATTAGGGCGGACATTCCAATATCCCTAAAACAAAAAGCATTCAATCAGTTGTGTCCTCCCAGTCCTGACGTATGGTATAGTGCGGAGATATTTAATCTTACCAAAGCATCAGCAGAAAAGTTGAGACTAACACAGAGGCGAATGGAAAGATCCATGCGTGGATTTACTTTAAAAGACCGAGTAAGGAATAATGGAGATCAGTATAAGAACTGGGTTTGACGATATTATCAAAGCCAAAGTGGAAATGGGCAGAAACTCGCAAGATCTGAGAGCAGGAGATGGACAAAGGAACTCATTGAGTGGAGACCAAGAGCTGACAAACGAAACCGAAGAAAACCTTCCACTCGGTGGACAGACGATCTGAAAAGGGATCCCATCAAGTTGGAACGTAACTGCTCAGAACAGAGGCAATTGGAAAATTTTAGGAGGCCTATATTCAACAATGGACGTGAAAAGAGGCTGTTTGATCATGAAAATCCGGTGGTACAATGAATAATAGGAGAGAGTCTTTGACAAGCTGACATTCAGCTTGAGCAGCTACAAGCGAAGACTCCGAGGCAAGATCCAGTAACATCCCAATGATCTATAACAATGATCAGTTGGGAGGAGCAGTTGAAACCTTGCATTCTTGAAGCGCATCAGGAATATACAATAATGGTGCCAATGTTCAGATGGTCCAATGAAGTATTTCCTAGAGAAGTTGAAGAAGCCATAGCTACCGATAACAAAAAGGAAGAATAAGAAAATCCCTCAAAGAAATAGGAAATAACCGGATAGTGGAATTAGAAGATCCAAGAACTCAACACTATGACTACTAGACGCCATTCTTCTGGAAGTAGAACGAGCCCTCTTTCAATATGCAAGATAATACAAAGCTAAGACAAGCTAATCTAAAGCTAAATACCTAGCTGGTTGAGTATATTCAGTTAGGGTGGGCCAAAAATGCCCCAGAGCGAGAATTATCCAAAAGCTCGGCTCTAAGGATCCGATCCATACCCCTTCTACCCTGCCCTTTAGGTTCAGCGCAAAACCACTGGATAAATCACTCGGAAGCTCCAAGAGCTAGTAAATTAAAAAATTAAAAAAATGTTAAGGTTACTGGCTCTTGGGTGAGTCTAATCCAATTATCGGCAGCAGCAATCTCTTTAATTTGGTTTGCACACCCGAACAAAAAGAAGACCATTTAAAAATTTCAGTCAGTGACTTCCTCCGCGCTTCCTCAGTGATTAACCCCATGAATCAAATTTAATTATTTATTATAACCTTCAGATGTCTCGAATCAAAACCTTGAACGACTTAAGTCTATGGGCTTATCTATATACTGTATAAATAATAACATACAGAGTGTATATTTTAACTGAGGGGATATAATAATTTTTTTATCAAGATTCGTTAACGCACCGCCAGCCCGAATTAAGATAACGGTAAAGGCGCGCGTGAGACTGCACCGCAGAGTACGAAATCGTCATGTGTATTTTTTTTGTTCGCCTTGACCGTATATAACGGGAGAATGTCTTGTTTTCGAACCAAATTACCGGATTAACCAATAAATAATTTTTCGGGTTTTTTAAATAGCCTACGGTATTTAGGTATTGGAACTTGGTATCTTTTTCTGATTACTTTTTAGTGAATCCGCTTGAATAAACATGATCTTTGACATTGCACTGAATGCAAAACATACTGAACGTTGATAGAATCCTAAGACCTGCTTCAATCTATGTAGTACCTATAAGACATGAAAACTCACAACAGGTCTTACAACAGGGACAACTGTGATTTGGAGATGCGGGCCAGAAAAATTGAATAATAGCTTCGTGGTTCTGATCTTCAATGAGGGTCAGGATTGATATCGGAACCTAAGAGAAAAATTCGAATCAGAGGTTGGACGATGTGGCATCAGAAGTCACGTATCTAGAATGGATACTAGCTTTTGCAAGGCAGAAAAATTACAGATAGAGATAGAAATCAAAAACTTCTACAATTGAGACCATAGGCAGCAAGAGGCAGCATACAGATGAGATGAAGACCTCAAAATAAACCGGATTATACTGGAGCAAGTGGCTGAAAATAGAGTTTGCTAGTGAGAATTCGGAAAAGCCTATATTCAATGATAAAACTTTTTGTTAAATGATGTTCAATCGCCGCACCCAGTAAAAACTGGCCACAATAATTGATCCCGAAACCTCTGTTATGCTTGTAATCAGTTTTGAGTCCTTGTTCATCGACTCGAATGCTATAAATTTCAATATTGACGCCAGGAACTGGTTCAGTTATCACAAGCACTTCAAGATATTTGTGTTTTTGGAAACTTGATCAAGAAACTGTATAGCGCAGTGACTCACAATTTTTCACAAGAAAAGTGAAAGCAATACTTACATACGACAAACAAAGGTCTGATTGTTTTACCTGCGAGCTGTTTTAATTTGTGTCGTGTCTTCAGCATCACGACAAAAATCTTACAATAGTGGTAAATCCTTACATTGTGGCCACAATGTAAATTTATTTTTCACATTACCTAAATATTGCTAGTTCTACAGAAAAAATGGTCGAACACGGAACTGCTTCTCTAGGAATTGTTCTACCTACCGAAATTCTTCTTTTTACAAAATGCTATAGACAAAAATATTTATCTCGCAATCACTTCCTAGTTCCCTTCACACAAACCACCAAAAAAACGTCAGCAATTCAAGCTAATCAACCCGTTCAAGTTTGTTTGGTATAGAGATGTTATCGTCAACGACTTCCACCCCTCGTTTGAAGGGAGGATGCGTTCGACCCTAGCCACGGTCATTGATGAGGCCCCCAAAAGCAGATTTACTATCGTTCCTTCGTGTCGAACCTGATTACGTTTGAAATCCAAAAACCGAATGCAGGTTGAAAGGTTTTTGTATTTGTTTAGATGGGTGTATGATAAGGGGCCTTAATAAATACGTTAAAAAAAAGGGCACAACAACTGGCTCTTTCCTTAAAAGTACCTAACCCAAGATTTAATCGGAGGAAAAAAAAAGCAACAAGCATTACAAATATGCAATATAATTACCAGTTACCGTATATATAGGTACATATAAAATATTTTATACAATCCAAGGTGGCGTATATGTTTTTTTTGCCACCGGCTTTAGTTTTTGCCGCTGCTGGTTCGGCTTCCATATAAGCAGAAACCAGCTTCGTTTCGTTAATATGAAATGAACAATGGTCGTACGCTTCAGAATGTCATCGTATCCGGTCGGCCCCGTTTATTTATTGGTTCGATTCCAGAAGAAATAAGAATTTATCAATAGCGAATGCGAAACCTCGGATGGTTTATTCATTTTATTCATTGCGAATACCCAACCGAGAGAACCGAAGACCAGTTTTGAGAAAATCGAGTTTTCTCCTTTTATCCGTTTTTTTTTTTTTAATTAGGGATTGATGATTATGTTATTTTGTAGTTTCTTTTTGTATATTATTCAAACTTTTACAACTCATTCAAATTGTATTTCTTCTTTCCAAAGACCCAGTATAAATATGTCTGTTTTAAGTTATCGTCAAGAAGTTAGAAGAACAAGCCATATCTATATAGAAAATAGAAAAAAGATCTACATTTGCTAGTGATTATATAGAGCATTTTCCAAGGACAAATTTCACATGTCAAAACACCTTGGATAGCGGTAGAACGAGTACTAGACAAGCCTAATAATAGTGAAAGAAATTGCTTTCCAATTTCAATCTTTTTATTCGCGCTCCGAATTTGGTCTCTCTGCTGTGGAGCCGGTCATTTCGCTTCTCGCCTTCCTTCAAACAACTTCAAAATTAAATGTATTAGATGCCGGGCATGATGGTGTTCTGTTTAGAACTTGGTCATTTCTTGTTCTGCTACCTGAAAAATCTTTTCAGCTGCATATTAAAAAAGCGACATTTAAAACAGCGACTTATCAAATTGAATTGATGATAATCAAGAAAATGGATACTTACCCAAACTAACCCGTCCGCCTAGTGCGATCTAATCCTCTTTTCAATTTTATTTGAAAAAACATAGTGATTTTAATTACAATGTATAGCGTCCCTTGACCGCGCTTTGTTTTTGCAATAAAATGCTTACTTATGAGAACTAGATCGCACCACGCGGACGGGTTAGTTTGGGTTAGGACGCGGACGGGTTAGTAGAAGTTGATTTTTTTTAATTATTATAGCCCTTGTTTAAAGGTCCTCGCGGGGTAGCCAACTGTACCACATACGAATGGGATGCATATGAGGTTCTTGTGGTTCTTAAATAACTCCTCCTAGCTGGAATGAGGCTGGCCAGACCATCAGAACCTCTCCCATGGTAATAACGATAGAATAACGACAAGTCGGCCAGCTCTGCGTATATGGTGGAGATACTTCAATGAATCGCTGAGAGTTGGATTATCGGTAATTGTTATTGCCCTTCTTTGTACTGGATCTAATAGAGCCAACAAATGCTTGGAAGTATTCCATACTTGGTCTGATTTGAGCCTCATAAAGGAGAAGAAGTTGTTTTGAAGTAGAATATTTACCTACCTACCTACCTACCTACCTAATTTTTGAGGAGCGGTTCTGCTGATCGAAAATACGTGGTCATGCCAATTTCTTATTTGAGAATACTTGCTAGAGCTTTGAAAGCATTGAATTTGACTAGGTTGTTAAGGACCTAGTTGGTAATAGGATCAAGATCACTAATGATACAGTGCATCTGTTCCCGGGCGAGGCGTGTACATTTGGCTGCAGTCAGTAAGCCGTTTGCCAAAAAAGAAAAAAAAAAGATACCATCAAGCTACTGCCATCCGCAAAGCTGTATGTGGGGTTTCTTGTCACATTTAACAAACCATTTATAAAAATGTGAAACGGTGTTGGAAAAAGAATTGAGCCTTGGGCATCAACGGAATTTATAGGTAGTACAACATGCAGTAACCTGCCATCCAAAAAGCTTCGCAGCCAATGGCAAAATTCGTTCGGAAGACTATACGATGGAAGTTTGTTGAGAAGACCTGATCAAAAGCCTGAGAGATGTCCAATGCTACAATTCTGGATTCGCCATGTTTTGCGAGAGTCCAGTTCCAAATCTTCTAAAACGAAACCCGTACTGTTTGTCAGATATGGGCTTCGAGGTATTCAACCATTTTCAGGTTGACTGCCTTTTCCATGATTTCCGAAAGTACAGATATAAGTGAGATGGGACGATAATCGCTAGGAAAAGTTTTCTCGCCCTGTTTCGGGATGAGCTGCACTCTGGTACATTTTCAAATAGACGGGAAAATGGCACGACTGTAAGAAAATGGAAAAGAGTTTCCAAAGAACTGAAGCCAATTATTTTGCGCAAGTTGTGAGGACAATTGTTGGAATGCCCTGGGGACCACAAGATTTTCCAGTGTCAAGTTGCAGGAGAATTTTCTTAATAGTTTTTGGTCTAAATACAACATTGTCCATGTAAGAACCAATGTGTTGCAGTACCTGTGGCCTGTGGCGCTCTGCCAATGTCCTCCATCGTGGAATCTACATATATATTTTGCTTATGGCGTTTATATGTCTTTCCACGCCATTCTGACGTTATTACTTCTCACGTCGAAGTTGAACCTCATCCACGTTCGTCGCGTCTTCGCACAGAGAGAATGTTGCCAAATAATTCTTTTCAGTTAAAAAACCCGAGAAATTGAAATTGACAACTAAAAGAAAAATGTTCATTTTTTTTTTCCAGTTGCCTGGTGTGGCGGAAAAAAATATAGTTATTTTTGTATCAAGGGCGCGAAATGCTACTTTGGTGATCGAGATCTGATTTTTTGATATGACATTTTTGATAAAATCACTCGCCTGACGGCTCGTGATTTTGTCAAAAATGTCATTCGCGAAATTGCCAAGCAACAAACTTTCATACCTTTCGAAAATTTTGCCGACAAAATTTTTTCTCTTGTGATATTAAATATGACTATTTCACTAGAGTGTTTTAACACTGGCAAAATGTCATAGGAACGGCCGGTTTCCTACTGACAAAACTCCTACCTGTTCCTACCTGGGCAAAACCAACATGATGGTTTTTCAGCG
>OU892289.1:9002150-9088495 GCA_917834065.1 Ceutorhynchus assimilis | reverse complement strand
TTGCCGTTTTTTACGTAGAAATTAAGATTTCCACGTTCTCTGCCGTTGATAAGAAAAGTCCGACAATCCTGGTATAATTTTTCCATTATTTAATGAATTTAATTAATGACTTGTTTTATTTCAGAAATTGCTATCGTTTATTTGGAAATTAATATTTCTACGTTTTTTTCCGTTTCTTACTTAGAAATTAGGATTTCCACGTCCTCTGCCTTTTGAAAAAAAAAGTCCTCCAGTCCTGGTATGATTTTTCCATTATATAATGAATTAACTAATGAATTGTTTTATTTCAGAAATTGTTGTCGTTTATTTGGAAATTAATATTTCTACGTTTTTTTCCGTTTCTTACTTAGAAATTAAGATTTCCACGTCCTCTGCCTTTTGAAAAAAAAAGTCCTCCAGTCCTGGTATGATTTTTCCATTATTTAATGAATTAACTAATGAATTGTTTTATTTCAGAAATTGTTGTCGTTTATTTGGAAATTAATATTTCTACGTTTTTTTTCCGTTTCTTACTTAGAAATTAAGATTTCCACGTCCTCTGCCTTTTGAAAAAAAAAGTCCTCCAGTCCTGGTATGATTTTTCCATTATTTAATGAATTAACTAATGAATTGTTTTATTTCAGAAATTGCTGTCGTTTATTTGGAAATTAATATTTCTACGATTTTTTCCGTTTCTTACTTAGAAATTAGGATTTCCACGTCTTCTGCCTTTTGAAAAAAAAAGTCCTCCAGTCTTGGTATGATTTTTCCATTATTTAATGAATTTAACTAATGAATTGTTTTATTTCAGAAATAGCTCTCGTTTATTTGGAAATTAATATTTCTACGTTTTTTTCCGTTTCTTACTTAGAAATTAGGATTTCCACGTCCTCTGCCTTTTGAAAAAAAGTCCTCCAGTCCTGGTATAATTTTTCCATTATTTAATGAATTTAACTAATGAATTGTTTTATTTCAGAAATTGTTGTCGTTTATTTGGAAATTAATATTTCTACGTTTTTTTCCGTTTCTTACTTAGAAATTAAGATTTCCACGTCCTCTGCCTTTTGAAAAAAAAAGTCCTCCAGTCCTGGTATGATTTTTCCATTATTTAATGAATTAACTAATGAATTGTTTTATTTCAGAAATTGCTGTCGTTTATTTGGAAATTAATATTTCTACGATTTTTTCCGTTTCTTACTTAGAAATTAGGATTTCCACGTCCTCTGCCTTTTGAAAAAAAAAGTCCTCCAGTCTTGGTATGATTTTTCCATTATTTAATGAATTTAACTAATGAATTGTTTTATTTCAGAAATAGCTCTCGTTTATTTGGAAATTAATATTTCTACGTTTTTTTCCGTTTCTTACTTAGAAATTAGGATTTCCACGTCCTCTGCCTTTTGAAAAAAAAAGTCCTCCAGTCCTGGTATGATTTTTCCATTATTTAATGAATTAACTAATGAATTGTTTTATTTCAGAAATTGTTGTCGTTTATTTGGAAATTAATATTTCTATGTTTTTTGCCGTTTTTTACTTAGAAATTAAAATTTCCACGTCCTCTGCTCCTTGAAAAAAAAAGTCCCACAATCCTGGTATAATTTTTCCATTATTTAATGAATTTAATTAATGACTTGTTTTATTTCAGAAATTGCTATCGTTTATTTGGAAATTAATATTTCTACGTTTTTTGCCGTTTTTTACGTAGAAATTAAGATTTCCACGTTCTCTGCCGTTGATAAGAAAAGTCCGACAATCCTGGTATAATTTTTCCATTATTTAATGAATTTAATTAATGACTTGTTTTATTTCAGAAATTGCTATCGTTTATTTGGAAATTAATATTTCTACGTTTTTTGCCGTTTTTTACTTAGAAATTAAAATTTCCACGTCCTCTGCTCCTTGAAAAAAAAAGTCCCACAATCCTGGTATAATTTTTCCATTATTTAATGAATTTAACTAATGAATTGTTTTATTTCAGAAATTGTAGTCGTTTATTTGGAAATTAATATTTCTACGTTTTTTGCCGTTTTTTACTTAGAAATTAAAATTTCCACGTCCTCTGCTCCTTGAAAAAAGAAGTCCCACAATCCTGGTATAATTTTTCCATTATTTAATGAATTTAACTAATGAATTGTTTTATTTCAGAAATTGTAGTCGTTTATTTGGAAATTAATATTTCTACGTTTTTTGCCGTTTTTTACTTAGAAATTAAAATTTCCACGTCCTCTGCTCCTTGAAAAAAAAAGTCCCACAATCCTGGTATAATTTTTCCATTATTTAATGAATTTAATTAATGACTTGTTTTATTTCAGAAATTGCTATCGTTTATTTGGAAATTAATATTTCTACGTTTTTTGCCGTTTTTTACGTAGAAATTAAGATTTCCACGTTCTCTGCCGTTGATAAGAAAAGTCCGACAATCCTGGTATAATTTTTCCATTATTTAATGAATTTAATTAATGACTTGTTTTATTTCAGAAATTGCTATCGTTTATTTGGAAATTAATATTTCTACGTTTTTTTCCGTTTCTTACTTAGAAATTAGGATTTCCACGTCCTCTGCCTTTTGAAAAAAAGTCCTCCAGTCCTGGTATAATTTTTCCATTATTTAATGAATTAACTAATGAATTGTTTTATTTCAGAAATTGTTGTCGTTTATTTGGAAATTAATATTTCTACGTTTTTTGCCGTTTTTTACTTAGAAATTAAAATTTCCACGTCCTCTGCTCCTTGAAAAAAGAAGTCCCACAATCCTGGTATAATTTTTCCATTATTTAATGAATTTAACTAATGAATTGTTTTATTTCAGAAATTGTAGTCGTTTATTTGGAAATTAATATTTCTACGTTTTTTGCCGTTTTTTACTTAGAAATTAAAATTACCACGTCCTCTGCTCCTTGAAAAAAAAAGTCCCACAATCCTGGTATAATTTTTCCATTATTTAATGAATTTAATTAATGACTTGTTTTATTTCAGAAATTGCTATCGTTTATTTGGAAATTAATATTTCTACGTTTTTTGCCGTTTTTTACGTAGAAATTAAGATTTCCACGTTCTCTGCCGTTGATAAGAAAAGTCCGACAATCCTGGTATAATTTTTCCATTATTTAATGAATTTAATTAATGACTTGTTTTATTTCAGAAATTGCTGTCGTTTATTTGGAAATTAATATTTCTACGTTTTTTTCCGTTTCTTACTTAGAAATTGAGATTTCCACGTCCTCTGCCTTTTGAAAAAAAGTCCTCCAGTCCTGGTATAATTTTTCCATTATTTAATGAATTAACTAATGAATTGTTTTATTTCAGAAATTGTTGTCGTTTATTTGGAAATTAATATTTCTACGTTTTTTGCCGTTTTTTACTTAGAAATTAAAATTTCCACGTCCTCTGCTCCTTGAAAAAAGAAGTCCCACAATCCTGGTATAATTTTTCCATTATTTAATGAATTTAACTAATGAATTGTTTTATTTCAGAAATTGTAGTCGTTTATTTGGAAATTAATATTTCTACGTTTTTTGCCGTTTTTTACTTAGAAATTAAAATTTCCACGTCCTCTGCTCCTTGAAAAAAAAAGTCCCACAATCCTGGTATAATTTTTCCATTATTTAATGAATTTAATTAATGACTTGTTTTATTTCAGAAATTGCTATCGTTTATTTGGAAATTAATATTTCTACGTTTTTTGCCGTTTTTTACGTAGAAATTAAGATTTCCACGTTCTCTGCCGTTGATAAGAAAAGTCCGACAATCCTGGTATAATTTTTCCATTATTTAATGAATTTAATTAATGACTTGTTTTATTTCAGAAATTGCTATCGTTTATTTGGAAATTAATATTTCTACGTTTTTTGCCGTTTTTTACTTAGAAATTAAGATTTCCACGTTCTCTGCCGTTGATAAGAAAAGTCCGACAATCCTGGTATAATTTTTCCATTATTTAATGAATTTAATTAATGACTTGTTTTATTTCAGAAATTGCTATCGTTTATTTGGAAATTAATATTTCTACGTTTTTTTCCGTTTCTTACTTAGAAATTAGGATTTCCACGTCCTCTGCCTTTTGAAAAAAAAAGTCCTCCAGTCCTGGTATGATTTTTCCATTATATAATGAATTAACTAATGAATTGTTTTATTTCAGAAATTGTTGTCGTTTATTTGGAAATTAATATTTCTACGTTTTTTGCCGTTTTTTACTTAGAAATTAAGATTTCCACGTCCTCTGCCTTTTGAAAAAAAAAGTCCTCCAGTCCTGGTATAATTTTTCCATTATTTAATGAATTTAACTAATGAATTGTTTTATTTCAGAAATTGTAGTCGTTTATTTGGAAATTAATATTTCTACGTTTTTTTTCCGTTTCTTACTTAGAAATTAAGATTTCCACGTCCTCTGCCTTTTGAAAAAAAAAGTCCTCCAGTCCTGGTATGATTTTTCCATTATTTAATGAATTAACTAATGAATTGTTTTATTTCAGAAATTGTTGTCGTTTATTTGGAAATTAATATTTCTACGTTTTTTTCCGTTTCTTACTTAGAAATTAAGATTTCCACGTCCTCTGCCTTTTGAAAAAAAAAGTCCTCCAGTCCTGGTATGATTTTTCCATTATTTAATGAATTAACTAATGAATTGTTTTATTTCAGAAATTGTTGTCGTTTATTTGGAAATTAATATTTCTACGTTTTTTTCCGTTTCTTACTTAGAAATTAAGATTTCCACGTCCTCTGCCTTTTGAAAAAAAAAGTCCTCCAGTCCTGGTATGATTTTTCCATTATTTAATGAATTAACTAATGAATTGTTTTATTTCAGAAATTGCTGTCGTTTATTTGGAAATTAATATTTCTACGATTTTTTCCGTTTCTTACTTAGAAATTAGGATTTCCACGTCTTCTGCCTTTTGAAAAAAAAAGTCCTCCAGTCTTGGTATGATTTTTCCATTATTTAATGAATTTAACTAATGAATTGTTTTATTTCAGAAATAGCTCTCGTTTATTTGGAAATTAATATTTCTACGTTTTTTTCCGTTTCTTACTTAGAAATTAGGATTTCCACGTCCTCTGCCTTTTGAAAAAAAAAGTCCTCCAGTCCTGGTATGATTTTTCCATTATTTAATGAATTAACTAATGAATTGTTTTATTTCAGAAATTGTTGTCGTTTATTTGGAAATTAATATTTCTACGTTTTTTTCCGTTTCTTACTTAGAAATTAAGATTTCCACGTCCTCTGCCTTTTGAAAAAAAAAGTCCTCCAGTCCTGGTATGATTTTTCCATTATTTAATGAATTAACTAATGAATTGTTTTATTTCAGAAATTGCTGTCGTTTATTTGGAAATTAATATTTCTACGATTTTTTCCGTTTCTTACTTAGAAATTAGGATTTCCACGTCCTCTGCCTTTTGAAAAAAAAAGTCCTCCAGTCTTGGTATGATTTTTCCATTATTTAATGAATTTAACTAATGAATTGTTTTATTTCAGAAATAGCTCTCGTTTATTTGGAAATTAATATTTCTACGTTTTTTTTCCGTTTCTTACTTAGAAATTAGGATTTCCACGTCCTCTGCCTTTTGAAAAAAAAAGTCCTCCAGTCCTGGTATGATTTTTCCATTATTTAATGAATTAACTAATGAATTGTTTTATTTCAGAAATTGTTGTCGTTTATTTGGAAATTAATATTTCTATGTTTTTTGCCGTTTTTTTACTTAGAAATTAAAATTTCCACGTCCTCTGCTCCTTGAAAAAAAAAGTCCCACAATCCTGGTATAATTTTTCCATTATTTAATGAATTTAATTAATGACTTGTTTTTATTTCAGAAATTGCTATCGTTTATTTGGAAATTAATATTTCTACGTTTTTTGCCGTTTTTTTACGTAGAAATTAAGATTTCCACGTTCTCTGCCGTTGATAAGAAAAGTCCCACAATCCTGGTATAATTTTTCCATTATTTAATGAATTTAATTAATGACTTGTTTTATTTCAGAAATTGCTATCGTTTATTTGGAAATTAATATTTCTACGTTTTTTGCCGTTTTTTACTTAGAAATTAAAATTTCCACGTCCTCTGCTCCTTGAAAAAAGAAGTCCCACAATCCTGGTATAATTTTTCCATTATTTAATGAATTTAACTAATGAATTGTTTTATTTCAGAAATTGTAGTCGTTTATTTGGAAATTAATATTTCTACGTTTTTTGCCGTTTTTTACTTAGAAATTAAAATTTCCACGTCCTCTGCTCCTTGAAAAAAGAAGTCCCACAATCCTGGTATAATTTTTCCATTATTTAATGAATTTAATTAATGACTTGTTTTATTTCAGAAATTGCTATCGTTTATTTAGAAATTAATATTTCTACGTTTTTTGCCGTTTTTTACTTAGAAATTGAGATTTCCACGTCTTCTGCCTTTGAAAAAAAAAGTCCTCCAGTCCTGGTATAATTTTTCCATTATTTAATGAATTTAACTAATAAATTGTTTTATTTCAGAAATTGTTGTCGTTTATTTCGAAATTAATATTTCTACGTTTTTTGCCGTTTTCTACTTAGAAATTAAAATTTCCACGTCCTCTGCTCCTTGAAAAAAAAGTCCCACAATCCTGGTATAATTTTTCCATTATTTAATGAATTAAACTAATGAATTGTTTTATTTCAGAAATGGCTGTCGTTTATTTGGAAATTAATATTTATACGTTTTTGCCGTTTTTTACTTAGAAATTAAAATTTCCACGTCCTCTGCCGTTGATAAGAAAAGTCCGACAATCCTGGTATAATTTTTCCATTATTTAATGAATTTAATTAATGACTTGTTTTATTTCAGAAATTGCTATCGTTTATTTGGAAATTAATATTTCTACGTTTTTTGCCGTTTTTTACTTAGAAATTAAAATTTCCACGTCCTCTGCTCTTTGAAAAAAAAAAAAGTCCCACAATCCTGGTATAATTTTTCCATTATTTAATGAATTTAACTAATGACTTGTTTTATTTCAGAAATTGCTGTCGTTTATTTGGAAATTAATATTTCTACATTTCACTTGCTCGCGGTGAGGTTTTAGTGGGTATGCCCTCTTCATTACACAACGAAGAGGGAGAGCCCCACACTATCCAGTTCTGGCGAACTGGGTGTGCATAAGGAGCATTTCCTCACCTTACCAAAAAAAAAAAAAAAGGACAAGAAGAAGAACAGAAGAGCTACAGTCGACGCGTTTGAGTTATTATTAAATTGTATTGTTAATATGATGTATCAAATAAAATGATTATTGACAAGTTTCTTTTTTTATTTATACAGTTTTGTTTGATTATGTGCTTCGGGTGTAGTGTGGGCGCAAAGGGACAAACAGTTTCGATTCAGAAAATGTCGGTTATTGCTAATAATCAAGCAAAGCTAAGAAATTAATAGTGGATATATTGATTCATGTCGAGTCGTAGCTCCCTTATGGAACGTCGTAGGACTTGTAGTGAGAACGAATTTAAAGGATTTTTCGAGCGCTTCCGATTTTAATTCTACGAATTTTCCGGAATAAAAACGACTATTCGGTCGTTTCTGGGGCCCAATTCTTGAATAATTTCGCATGCGACAAGGCTTAATTTATCGAGCTACGCGAAAACGATCTTAGAGCACTTTTTTCCTCTCGCAAATCTCTATCCAACTGTGAATTTTTTTTTGTTTGTGTTCGGATTAGTTTAGAGCAGCTCTGAGTAGGTCGGAGTAGGTCGGAGTAGATTAGAGTAGGTCCGGAGTAGGTTGGAATAGGTCCGGAATAGGTTTTTTTTCTCAATTTTCAATTTTTTTTTTTTTTTTTCATTTTTTTTTTCTTCAATTTTCTCAATTTCAATTTTTTTTTTTTTTTGCTCAACTTTTTTTGTTTTTTTCAATTTTCAATTTTTTTTTCGCATTGTTTTCTTTTTCCAATTATCTCAATTTTCAATTTTCCTTTTTTTTTTTTTTTTTTTCAACTTTTTTCGTTTTTCCAATTTTCTCAATTTTCATTTTTTTTTCTCAACTTTTTTTGTTTTTTCAATTTTCAATTTTTATTTTTCATTTTTTTCATTTTTTTATTTTTTCCAATTTTCTAAATTTTCAATTTTTTTTTTTTCATTTTTCTCTCTTTTCCTATTTTCTCAATTTTCAATTTTTTTTTTCCCAACTTTTTTTGTTTTTTCAATTTTCAATTTTTTTAATTTTTTTCTTTTTTCCAATTTTCTCAATTGTCAATTTTTTTTTTTCTTACTTTTTTCGTTTTTCCAATTTTCTCAATTTTCAATTATTATTTTTTTTTCTGAACTTTTTTAATTTTTTTTTTATTTTTTATTTTTTTTCTAATTTTCTCAATTTTCAATTTTTTTTTTCAACTTTTTTCGTTTTTCCAATTTTCTCAATTTTCATTTTTTTTTCTCAACTTTTTTTGTTTTTTCAATTTTCAATTTTTATTTTTCATTTTTTTCATTTTTTTATTTTTTCCAATTTTCTAAATTTTCAATTTTTTTAATTTTTTTCTTTTTTCCAATTTTCTCAATTGTCAATTTTTTTTTTTCTTACTTTTTTCGTTTTTCCAATTTTCTCAATTTTCAATTATTATTTTTTTTTCTGAACTTTTTTTTTTAAATTTTTAATTTTTTTTTTATTTTTTATTTTTTTTCTAATTTTCTCAATTTTCAATTTTTTTTTTTCAACTTTTTTCGTTTTTCCAATTTTCTCAATTTTCATTTTTTTTTTCTCAACTTTTTTTGTATTTTCAATTTTCAATTTTTATTTTTCATTTTTTTCATTTTTTTATTTTTTCCAATTTTCTAAATTTTCAATTTTTTTTTTTTCATTTTTCTCTCTTTTCCTATTTTCTCAATTTTCAATTTTTTTTTTCCCAACTTTTTTTGTTTTTTCAATTTTCAATTTTTTTAATTTTTTTCTTTTTTCCAATTTTCTCAATTGTCAATTTTTTTTTTTTCTTACTTTTTTCGTTTTTCCAATTTTCTCAATTTTCAATTATTATTTTTTTTTCTGAACTTTTTTTTTTAAATTTTTAATTTTTTTTTTATTTTTTTCGTTTTTCCAATTTTCTCAATTGTCAATTTTTTTTTTTTCTTACTTTTTTCGTTTTTCCAATTTTCTCAATTTTCAATTATTATTTTTTTTTCTGAACTTTTTTTTTTCAATTTTCAATTTTTTTTATTTTTTTTCCTTTTTCCAATTTTTTAAATTTTTAATTTTTTTTTTTATTTTTATTTTTTTTTAAATTTTTTCAATTTTCAATTTTTTTTTTTCAACTTTTTTCGTTTTTCCAATTTTCTCAATTTTCAATTTAGTATTTTTTTTTCTCAACTTTTTGTTTTTTCAATTTCAATTTTAACATCACTTTGATTTCTACATTTATTTTTCATTAACCACTGTGGTGCAATGAATAAGGTCTAGCTTTTGGACGAGCGGGTTATGAGTTCGATTTTTGTCATTGACCAAACTTTTTTTTTTTTCGAAAAACGGTAAAAAAATAAACTGAGCCAAAAAATCCTTTTTGGAGGATATTTTGAACCCCCCCTGACCTATTTCACAAAAAAAAACCGATATTAAAATTTTAATTTTTTTTATGAAAAAAATCGCTAACTATTTATTGCCTTGAAAAAATAATTTTGAACATTCAAAACGTCCTAACTCGGAAATGCAACGACCGAGAAAAAATCTTTAAATACAAAACCTATAGATCTCGTCGAGACCTACAAAATTGCTAATTGAGTTTCCCTTCTACGCGGTACCGTTTTCCAGAAAATCGACCTCGAAGTTTTCGCATATTTTCATAAAATTTCAACTTTGAAGCTTAATAACTCAAAAACGATAGCACCTAGAAAATCGAACTACTCAAGGTTTTTGTAGAAAATTTAGTCCTCTTTCAGATAAAACATGATTCGAAACAATCGATTGATGAATAACCGAGTTATTAACGAAACAGTGAATCCATGTCGCGTCGCGAACTTTTTTTCCTATCAAAATAGTCATTTTTCGGGGGGAATAAGGACTAACTTTTTTCAGGTGAATCGGATTTTGCCGAAATTTATCAGATAGGCTTTTTAAACGACAAAAAGCTTAACTGACAAAAATTGGCAAGATCCGTTCAGCAAAACTTTCAAAATCGAAAAAAAAGCAACTTTTTTCAAATTTTCTGTCAATATTTCGAAAACGAACCGATAGATTTCGCCGAAATTTGTCAGTTAAGCTTTTTAGACGACAAAAAGCTTAACTGACAAAAATTAGCCCGATCCATCCGTATGTGGTAGCGCTAATTCCCCAAACTAACCCAAACTAACCCAAACTAACCCAAACTAACCCAAACTAACCCAAACTAACCCAAACTAACCCAAACTAACCCTTTTTTTTTTTTTTTTTTTTTTTTTTTTTTTTATAGTAGGGATTGGAAATGCGTTATGCACGCCCAGGGCCTTGATCTCCGGGCGCCCTGGGGAGTGTGGGACTCGCACCCACTAAAACCCTTCCCCTACTGCTCAAAACCCGCCTCTGGAACCGCGTAAGCATTACTTCAGAGGGGGTTGCTGTCCGAGCGCGCTTCCTGTTCCTGCGCGCATCGTGGTGGCTAGTGCCCTATGCGAATTCTATGTTTTCTTGCGCTGTCTTTTCGTCTTTAATCTTAAGTTCCAGTATTGTGTGTGCCATCTTATATATTTCGTTAAATTTCTGTTCACTTTCCGTTGCCTCGGCAAGGAAGTTATCTGGGGTTACCCAGGTCCCTGTGTTCTCAAAGCAGGTTGCCCTTTGCTCATACCAGTGGCTGCAGTTGAAGAACGTGTGCTCCGCAGTGTCGCGTTCGCCGCAGTACAGGCACTCGTTGTCATTCGATTTGTTTATGTCATACGTATAATCCCTGAAACAGCCATGACCCGTCAGAAATTGTGACATAAGGTAATCTGTCTCACCGTGTTTCCTGTTTTGCCATGTTCTTACATCCGGAATGAGTCTGAAGGTCCATCTTCCTTTGGTGCTGTTACTCCACCTTTCTTGCCATTTTTCCATTAGTGTTGCTCTGGCTGGTATACGTGCTGCGTTTCTTTCCAGGGGATCAACCTGTGAAACAGCTATTGCCTCTTCGATGATCAGGTGGTGTCTCCGCTATTACCAGTAAGGCATCCGTGGATGTGGTACGGTAAGCGCAGGTTATGCGAATCGCCGCCTGTCTTTGTATACTATCATATAGGTGTTGGTATTTCTTTTTCACGAAAGCGGGGCCCCACGCAGGGGCGGCGTACAGTAGGATGGACCTGCCGACGGCGCATATAAGCCTTCTTTTACTGGCCCTTGGCCCTCCAATGTTCGGCATTAGCCTCCCCAGAGCCATCATGGCGTTGCAGGCCCTAGTTGCCGTTCTCCGAAAGTGAGATGCGAAAGTCAGTTTGGAGTTCAGCCGTACCCCCAAGTATTTTATTTCTGGCTTCGTGGTTATGTCGGTTCCTCCGAGGTTTAAGGTTATCACTGGCGTATGCCTCTTTCCTGACACTAGCAGCATTTCTGTCTTTTCCTTGGCAAGTTTGAGATGGTTACTCTGTAGCCAGGCCTCTATACTTGACATTGCAGCTCTCGTTTTTAGGTTTATCCCTTCCATGTCTCTCGCCGATACTATTAGGGCGATGTCATCTGCGTACCCTATGAGGGTTACCCCCTCCGGTTGTTTAAGGTTGAGCAGACCATCGTAAAGGAGGTTCCACAGAGTGGTCTATAGCTTGTTGTTGTTTGGTTTTCTTTTCTAGGCTTCTCAATAAGTACCAGATTGGCCATCTTCCATATTTCAGGGAATTCTCCTTTTTTTAAGCAATTGTTATAAACTTCTAAAAACTTATCTGTATTCCTCTTGACACACAGTATGGCGACTTCAGGCGTTATGCCGTCCGGTCCCGGAGCCTTCTTTTTTTTAATTTGACCTATGGCATCCTTTAGTTCTTCCTGTAGAATCGGGGGTATCTCGTTTTCGGCCACTTCTAGGGGCTCCCATGTTACCCTTTCGTGTGTGGGGAAAAGCCTTTCTATTTGCTCTGCAATCGTTTTGTCATCTGGTGGTGTCCTGTTTCTTAGTTTAAGTCTTTTCGTTACTATTTGATAGGCCTTTCCCCACACATCGTCATCCAGCTCGTCACACAATTGTCTTCATCTTTCTGCTTTACTCTTCATAATCAGGTGTTTTAATTCTTTCTTCTCTGTCCTATATAATGCTTCCAGTTCTTCCTTTATCCTTTGGGTCGTCCTTTTATTTGCTCTAGCCCTTGTCAATTTCCTTCTCGCCCTCGTGCAGGAGGATCTTTTTTCGGCTATGTTCGCGTTCCACCAATATGTCGGCTTATTTTTTCCGGTGCTCGCCATTCTTTTGCGGAAAGACTCGTTGCAGAGTTCAGATAGGCGTTCTATTATCTTCTTAGGTGTTATTTCGTTGATGTCTATAAACATACCTTCGCATTTCGTGGCAAAAGAGGTTTGGCTCTCTGGTGTCATGTGCCATCCGATCTGTTTCAGTTTCAGGTTACTTTGTCTTGTTTGTGGTGCTAGCTGGATGTGGTATCTTATGCTGCTGTGGTCGCTAAGGTTTTCTCTGGAGTCGTCAACCCTCCAAGATTTGATCTTTTTGCAGATTTTTTCACTACATGCGGTGAAATCTATCAGTGAGCTGCCGTTTGCATTGTTAAAAGTGGGGGTATTGCCTTCATTCGCTATTATCAAGTTATTTGTCATAATCCAGTCCTCGAAGATTTGTCCTCTTTGGTTCACATTTCGAGAGCCGATGATAGGTGTCTTCGCGTTCAGATCCCCTCCGATTACTGTCTCCTTGTCTGTGTTCCTTATTTGTACTTCAATGTCGTCTAGTAATTGTTTGAAATCTTCCACGTCCCCATTTGGCGAAAAGTAGCACGATATTATTATGAAATGTTGCAGCTCCACCAGCACAAAACCCTTTCCGCTAGTCTCTTTTTTCACGATGTGCTTTTTGTTACACATGTTTATGAAAGCGTCGGATTTTTCATCGCTATAGTCTGTGCGCATATTTTTATTTGGTTCCTGCCCTATTACAATGTCGATGTTGTCATCTACTATGGTCTGGTATAGTAGGTCGTGCGCTACCCTGCACCTATTTAGGTTCAACTGGAGTATTTGGATTTTGGTGTTATTGGTCATTGTGTGTGTGTGATTGATCTTTCGTATTTTCTTGCCTTCCAGAGATTCTTCCTAAATTCTCTGCACTGGCCTGTTCCAGCGCTGTGTCCGTCTTCCTCACATATCGGGCATCTTTTGTCTGTTTTGCAATCCTTCGCTACGTGTCCCCCCTCGCCGCATACGAAACATAGCTTAGATCTGTCTAGGCCGCTACAGTCCTTCTGCATGTGTCCATATAGCCAGCATTTGTTGCATTTTGTCAGTTTTATTTTCCTTTATACAGTGCAGTTGACAAAGCCTATTCTGATCACTCTCCCTTTTATAAGGGCTTCCGCATCGCTCTTATTCATAGTCAGTGTGGCCGCTTGCGTGTTGTTCGCGGCCGGTCTGAGCTCACTTAGTTGGTACCCCTTGTCCTCTAGGCTTGGAATGCTTTCCCTCAGCGCTTCTTTAACTTCTTCCTGGTTCGTTACTCCTTCTATTCCTCTTATGATGATTGTTTCGCTTTCTTCTCTGTCATTTAGTATCCTACACTTGTCTCCAAGTACGCGTTGTAGATTTCGGGCTCCTTCCGAGTCTTTTTTCATGGTGGTTAGCAGTTTTCCTTCTCTGGTGCTCCTGATTTCACGGATGTTTTTTCCTTCTTCTTTCCCCCTGAGGGATTCTTTTACTTGTTTTAGCGTTTCTTGATATGAATCGGATTTTCCATCGACTATCATTGCGTAGGTGCTTCTTTCCTTCCTCTTGTTTGTTTTTTCGTCTTTTTTTTTAGTATATATTTGTATCTTGGTACTCGATCCAAGGAATATTGCCTCTGCCATTTTTCTAAATCTTTCTGTGGTTAGTGTGTCTATTTGATGTACTATTATCTCCTTGTCATTGTTTGTCTCCGCCCTTAATTTCATCAACATGTTGTAGATATCCTCTTCATTGTTTCCATATGTGAGTTTGACTAGCTTCCTTTTGTTTATTGAGCCGGTGGTAGTTCCGGTTCTTATCTTGTGTTCCTGTTCCAGGATTCCAAAGTCCTCATTAATTTCTGTCAGTTCTGGGTATTTCTCCCTGAACTGCCTCTGTATGCCGTTCTCCATCTGTAGTAAGGAGGGGTTTTTACTACGGATTGTTGCAGAGGAAAATAATCGATGAACACAACTAATTTAAATAGACTTTAATAATCATAATTGGGAGCAAAAACTAATTAACATAACTTAATAATGCACGTTTTCGTTCTGGAAACTAATAGAATGTCCGCGCCAAAAACTGGCATTGACATTGTCACTTTTTGCGGGATGTCACTTCTGTCATCACCGAGAGCAGTGTTGCCAAATCAAAAATAAGACGGTAAAGAAGAGAACTGTAAATTGGCGCGCGAAATTCAAATTTAAATGCTACAACTTCGGCTAGCCTGACATAAGATCGTCCCGATCTAAACCGTAAAGAATATAATGAAAATACAATAAAAATGTAATTGAATAATATCATAAGCAAAATATGGTAAACTTCATAATATATAAAAGATCATAATAATTCATAATGGTTCGTAAATGATAACAAACGAGTCATAAATTTCATAATAGGCATAAATAATATAAATGGACATAGTCATAAAGGATTCATAAACATAATAGTAATCACATAACATAATGAAAATTTGTCCAATTCATGATACATATTTCAAAAGTTTTCATAAGTTCAATTGTATCTAGAAATATAAATACAAAGTTTAATAAGCATCATAATTCATAATACATAATATTTTCTTAAAAAATGGGTTAAACATAAGACATAATCAAAAGAAATCAAAGTTGTAAGTAAACATAAGTATATAGATAAAACATATTATCCACATAAACTAAATGAAGTACATAAGTGATTGTACACATAAAGGTAAGTTGAACATATACATAAAAGGTAAGTTTGTATTAATATCATTAATGTAACCATAACTTCATATTCTCGGGGCTAGAGACTCCTTCGAATGGTCTCTGGGTTATTTGAAAGTTATCAACATCTGTAATTAGATACCTATCATTTTCTAAAACTTTCTTAACCTCGTAAGGCCCACGATACTTAGGAATTAACTTCTTATTAACACCTGGGGTTACGTCAGTATTTTTAATCATAATGTAGTCGCCAGTTTTATATTTATAAGGGGGTTTATGCTTTTTGTCAAAATATTGTTTATTGTACTCTTGTACCTTAGCATTCTGGCGCTGTGCGTCTTGCCTAATTTGTTCTAAGTCTCTGTCATAAGGGGTTTCGGAATCTAAAAAGTCTCTAAGTTCATCTTGGTCTCTTTGGTTTACACCAAACAATAGCATGGAAGGGGTATTAGCAATAGATCGGCAATAAGAATTATTTATAGCAAACTCGACTTCAGGCAAATATTTGGGCCATTTATTTTTAACTTCAACTAACTTTGACAACATAGGGGTCAAATCTCTATTAATTCGCTGAATCTGACCGTTTGATTGTGGGGAACTTGTGGCAATCTTAACATGTATAATATTGTTTTTAGTCATAAAACTTTCAAATTCTAAGGACGTAAAAGCAGTTCCTCGGTCTGACACAATTCTTAAAGGGCGGCTATAATTTTTAAAATATTCTTCTAACTTATGAATTACTTCGATGGTTTTAGTGGTTTTTACATCGTAAAGCTTGACAAATTTTGTAAAACCATCTATTATCTCAAAAACGAATTTTTTATTTGTAGGAGACTTTTCTAATGGACCATAATGATCAATGTGGAGGGTCAAAAATGGTTTGTCACCTTTAGGTATACCATGTAAAACACCTTCTGCCCTTTTTGCTGAATAAGATATACATTTAATACAATTTTGTATATATTCTTTAACCTTAAGATTTAAGTTTGGAAACCAATAAACTCTAGAAATGTATTCTGTGGTTTTGTCTATCCCTAAATGTCCTAACATGTCGTGGCAGTGAAAAATGACTTTATTCTCCATGGAACTTGGTACATAAAAAAGGGTTTTTGTCCTATCCTTGAATTTGCGGTAAACCAGACCATTTCTCAACTCAAAATGTTTATCTTCTCCTACTAAAAGTTTGTCTCTAATAATCTTAATGTTAGAATCTAAGTTTTGAGCAATAGAAAGGTTTTGTTCAAAAGTGTTTTCCTCCAAAATCAGAACACTATTTGCACGACTAAGGGCATCGACATGCTTCATGCGGTTGCCTTCTCTGTGTTCCAAAACATAATTATAATTCTGAAGGATTAAAGCCCATCTATTAATTCGACGGTTAATTTCCTTTTTATTTAAGGCTAATTTTATGGAATTACAGTCCGTTAAAATCTTAAAGTTTGGCATACCTTGTAAATAAACTCTGAATCTTTCAAGGGCGTTCACAATGGCAAGCATTTCTAGTTCGTAACTATGCATTTTAGATTCTGGTTCTGATGTTCTTTTGCTAAAATAAAATACAGGTTGCAAAAGATTATTTTTTTGCCTTTGCAAAAGTATAGCACCATAACCGACAGAGCTTGCGTCACAATGCAATTCAGTTTCCAAGGTGGGCGAAAAAATAGCAAGAACAGGGGCGTTAATTAATTTGGTTTTCAGAATATTGAAGGCCTCTAACTGGCTGGGGCCAAACTCAAAACATTTTTCTTTTCTCAATAAATCATAGAGAGGTTTGGCTAAAACAGAAAATGAGGGTATGAATCTTCTAAAATAAGAGGCCAATCCTAAAAATTGCTGAACTTTCCTGGTACTAGAAGGAATTGGGTAATCTAGTAAAGCTTGTACGTTTTGGGGATTTGGCCTAATCCCATTGCAATCTATGATATAGCCTAAATATAGTATTTTGGATTGTAAAAAAGAACATTTACTTATTCGTAACTCGAGTAAATTTCTAGTTAGCAGGGAAAAAACTTCTGAAAGGATACTTAAGTGAGTTTCTATATTAGTTGTCGCTATCAAAATGTCATCTAAATAAATTAATATTTTTCCTTGTCTAATTAAGTCCTTAAAAATTCTGTTTATAAACCTCATAAAAACAGAGGGTGAATTGGATAGACCAAAAGGCATTTTGAGGTATTCGAACTGACCAAGTGGGCAAATAAAGCTAGTGTATTTCACTGAGTTAGTAGCTACTTTAACCTGGTGGAATGAATTTTTCAAATCTAAGGAGGTAAAATAATTTTTATTCTTTAAAAGGTCTAATTGGTCGTCGATGAGAGGGATTGGATAATTGTCTCTAATGATAATTTGATTAATTACTCGATAATCTACACAAAGTCTTTTTGTGCCATTCTTTTTATTTACCATAACTATTGGGCTGCAATAAGGCGAATTACTTTCCCTAATAACTTCTTTGACTAACAAATCATCAATGATTTTTTGTAATTCTAATTTCTCATCATAAGCTAACTTTCTTGGCCTAAATGAAATTGGTTGGTCATGCTTCACGGAAATATTCATTTCAAAGTCAATCTGAGGTTGCTGGGGCCTATCAGCATTGAAATATTCATCAAACAGAAGAGTTTCAACTTTATTAATCATTTTAGGACCCAAATCTAAATTTATGTCTAAATTCAATAAATCATTCTGGTCATAATCAATTAAAAGTAGTTCATTAAAGGCAGGATTATTATCAGGTTCACGAACAGTTTCAGTGTTGGGAGTGAAATTCCTTTCAATTAAAATATTATCAGTTAATAATGTGACTTTAAGGTTAGACAAATTGGTAAAATCTCTACCGATCAATGCATTAAAGGACATAGTTTCATCAGAGACTACGTAGAACGTTATGGGTACATTAACTTTATTTACAAAAACAATCCCATTGAAAACACCTAAAATATTCAAGTTAGTACCATTAATGCCATAATATTTTTGCTTACAATCAAAATCTCTTGAAATACATAAATCGGGTAAACAATTCTTTTTTACTAGGCTTATCGGACTTCCAGTATCCAACATTGCTTTTAAATAAATACTATTTGAAATATTAGCAGTATTAAATTCCAAAATAAGGTCAAGTTCATACACTTTACATAAATTTGTTACCTGAGGAGTCAAATCTTGCATTGGTTCTTGAACCATACAATTACCATGGCTAGCAGGATCAATAATCATTGTAGAAGTAGAGTCAATGGCTGCTGACTGTGCGGGCTTCTTCAAGGGACAATTTTTAACTTGATGGTCTCTTCTTCCACAAGTGAAGCAAGAACCTCTTTCTCGCTTTGGCTTGGGGCAGGCATCCATACAATGGCCTGTTTCAAAGCAATTAAAGCACCTCCGTTGTCTGGGGCTAATGCCACTAGCAGAACCAATATTATTCGAGTGTGTCACACCAACATTCGAACTTGGACCATTTCTTGCATTTCTACCAGTTATATTTGGGTTTTGGACAGCAGTTGGGTGAGGGTGGTTTCTTTCAGTTTGGTTTACATTGCACATAATACGTAATAGTTCGTCTAAGCTTTGGAAATCTTTCATTCGGGCCTGAGATTTCAGTGATTCGTTTGTAAACCCATCAATAACATAGTCAATAAGATCTGACTCTGATAGGTTTAGGCTGTTTCCTAACATAATCTTATTATGGAAATACACAGAAAATTTCTCACCCCTTTTCCACTCTCTTTGTTCGAACTGTCTCATACGTGCAACTTTATCCGGACGTGAGGCAAACATTTTCCTAAGTTCCACCTTTAATTCGTTCCAATCCAACAAAACTAGATCGGTTTTTGAATGGTACCATAACTTGGCTTGCCCAGTGAATTTTCCAACTGCTATAAGGGTCATTATTTTCGAATCAACATTATAGGTACGTTCCACAGCTTCCACTCGTTGGAGCCATGTTTCAATATCTTGGCCAATGCCAGTAAAATCAGGTAATAGCATAGCAATTTCATCATTCTTATATATTTTATGTTGCTGTAATGGCTGGGGAGGGGCTTGTGGCAAAGAAGCCCTAGATCCACCTAATCTTTCATATGAAATCATTGCCCTAACGGTGGCTTGGACGATTTCATCAATTGTGGCAGCAGGAGAACGATCATGCTGCTGGTCGTGGGAATCATGAAAATGATTGGGGCTGTTGCGGTCCTGGTCGGACTCACCATCATTTATTCCATCCATACTGGCTTGGCTATCACAAAATTCACTAATTTTAATCACGATTTTTCCTTGCAACCCCACACCTGAACTGTAGTAAGGAGGGGTTTTTACTACGGATTGTTGCAGAGGAAAATAATCGATGAACACAACTAATTTAAATAGACTTTAATAATCATAATTGGGAGCAAAAACTAATTAACATAACTTAATAATGCACGTTTTCGTTCTGGAAACTAATAGAATGTCCGCGCCAAAAACTGGCATTGACATTGTCACTTTTTGCGGGATGTCACTTCTGTCATCACCGAGAGCAGTGTTGCCAAATCAAAAATAAGACGGTAAAGAAGAGAACTGTAAATTGGCGCGCGAAATTCAAATTTAAATGCTACACATCTTTATGTCGTCCTTGTTAACCAGTACCGTTTTGACTTTGACTTCTTTATCCTCTAGTGGGTTCCCTTCTTTTAGTTCTGTTATCTGATAAACCGACTCGTCCCAGTTTGCCTCGGATAGGTCTTCCCACTCTTGATAGCTACCACAATGCTTCAATTCGTCTATATTGTGTTCATCTTTCGTCTGCGTTCCGATCTCCCTTCCTGGCACCCTCGGGTCAGTTTGCACGTCGGCATCAAACGTCATCTTGACGGGTTCTCCATATTTGTTTTTTTCTATCCATTCAATCACCGTGTTACTCATCAAGGCATCTACTTGCCTTTTCATTCGGATAGTTAAGTCTTTAATTTCCTTTTTCGTATTTCTGTCTATCTGAGCCTCTAGTTTTCCAACTAGGTCGATTATCATTTCCCTGGCTTCGTTTAGCACAAAACCCGCCGGTTCCTCCTTTCTCCTATATGGGTCGATTTCACGGTTGTCGTGATGCTTCGTTGGGGACTCTTCCAGCTTCCTTTTCTTCAGTTCTTTGTCTGTTACCACCGAGTTTCTTCTGGTGTAGTTTCTCCATACAGTTCGTATAGTCGGCGTGTTTCTCAGTCTACTTGCCTCAATGTGTGATTGGCCCTCCCCAAAATCCGTAGGGCCAGCGCTGACCACCGGGGCTTTCACCCAGTCGGAATCAGCGGTGAGATCGGTACTCACTTGGGGTACATTTTCTTTTGTTTGATCACCCATGTTTGACTATTGGTTTTTTCGCGGGTGTCCTTCCCTGTAGAGAGTGAAAGTTTGAAAAGAGAACTCCCTAGCCCTCGAGTAGCTCTAATAGCGTCGGGAGCTGAAAAAAAAAGAGTTGATCAAGAGAGATCGGATAGGAAAGAGGAAAGTGAGGGATCCGACCCAAGACAAGTTGAAGAAAGGTCTGGATCCAGCTAGGGTGCCTCGGGGATGCCAGCTCCCGTACTTACAAGATGTGAGTCCCTGCGGCTTGTTGAGCTGTCCTTAGCAACGACTGACCCGTCAAATGCACGGTCAGTCGCTGTGCCCCTCCACCAACGGCAAGGTCTCACAGCTCCTTGGAGGGGAACCCAAACTATCCCAAACTAACCCAAACTAACCCAAACTAACCAAAACTAACCCAAACTAACCCAAACTAACCCAAACTAACCCAAACTAACCCAAACTAACCCAAACTAACCCTTGCTTACCATTGCTGTATACAGGCCTGTCTCTAGCCCTGTATAGGTGTATACAACCCTATCTCTAGACCTGTATAGCTGTTTCAGATCAAAGGCGCCGCCGATTTAGAGATTTTTCCACGGTATCGAAAAATTTCTCAGGCTCAGGTGCCCCCGTTACTACTAACCTGTCTCGAAAAGCTATCTGTGTAGACAGACCTGTCTCGAAAAGCTGCCTGTGTAGACAGACCTGTCTCGAAAAGCTGTCTGTGTAGACAGACCTGTCTCGAAAAGCTACCTGTGTAGACAGACCTGTCTCGAAAAGCTGTCTGTGTAGACAGACCTGTCTCGAAAAGGAGTCTATATAGACAGACCTGTCTCGAAAAGCAGTCTGTGTAGACAGATCTGTCTCGAAAAGCTGTATCGGACCTGTCTCTGGACCTGTATAGCTGTCTACACACTTATAATTGTCTCTGGACCTGTATAGTTAGAACGTTTTATAGTCTATACGAAGTTACTTGGACCAAGCCTAAAATAAACGTATGGTCAATATACTGCATCACATATTGAAAAATATAGCAAAATTTATACTGATTGATCCTCGTACCCGTTGGAAGCCAGACAAGTAAGAATGGATAGGTATATTATCTGATTGGCTTCATCCTCCATGTACATGTTCGATACCAGTAAACGTGGACTCAATAGATCTGATTGGCCATTGCCGATCATGATTGATTGACATACTGTCTATTGATTATTAATTTTAGTACTGTTTTTTGAAATTACGCCGCCCATGTTTGACAAAGAAAAAGCTGATGGATGCCGGGATTTAGTTAGTTTTTATGCTAGTCCAAGTGACTTGGTATAGACTTTACTTACAAACATTTTTTATCAATAATTACTCAAGGATCTAGTGCCTTGTCTACAGTGCTGGATTTTGGTGTGATGGTCTGAGGACTCGATTCCCCGGCTAGAATTTTTGCAATCGATCGATGACGAGACGACGACGAAGATGACGCTCGATGGCGGGACGATAACTGTGTTTTGAGGATGATAGCATGAGATAAGGAGCTGCGGTCGAATTCCGGGAAACTCCCCAAAAATTTGGGTTTGGTTCGGGTCAAACCCCGAAATTTCAGATCAAATGCATCGTCGATCTAGATTTTTCCCACGGTATCGATAAACTCCCTAGGCATAAAAACGCTGTGTGGTTAGTCCTTCTATACTATTTTTCATTTATTTCGCGTTCCAGATTTGATCGACATTCGAAAAGGTAGAAATGAAATAGCTCCTGGTAGCTTAGTTAGTTAGAGCGTTGCACTGGAAATTCAGGGGTCCTGGGTTTATATTCCAGTCGAGGCAAGAAATTTTTTTATCAATTTTTAATTATTACGTCTGCCTGCCACTAAAATAAACACACGATTTTCTAAGCCAATGATTTGAATTACTAGGATTAACAGAGATTCAAACAAAGTTAAACTTAGACACGAGGAATTAAATAAATAAACAGTGACCTGTTTGTATTTTACACTTTAACATAAAACCAAAATGGTGGATGTAAATGTACGTAATATGAATGTTTTTACTAAAATGTACGTCTTATGTACGTTCTGAATAGGTCCACTGATCTAAAAAATAAATGGATAAACAATTCATACGGCTTGATTTGCATAATTTGTGCGAAAGTTTGGGGTCAATATTCTACGAACAGTTGTGCAACGGAACAGCCTTACGCCTGCGCAGTGTCTTATCTTTCGAACAACTGTTCTAAGTTTCGAAATTCCTTCATTTTCATTGGCCAGATTTTGTGTACGCACAATACATGTATCTACTGCGCATGCTCACAGCTGTCCCAGTCAGTTGTTTTTGTTTAGATTTTGACCTCGTGAATTAGCAGCATTGGTAGCGTTCTTTGTTTATCCATTTATTTTCGAGATCAGTGAATAGGTCATATGGACGTATGAACGTGAATATGACATAAAATGGACGTTTTATGTATGCAGTGTGTTTGTTCGGTTTCATTAATATTTTGCAGGACCTATAATATTATATGGATGAGTCAGGCACAGTCTATCAGTTATTGATAAGTAGGTAAAATGAATTAAATTGCATGTGTATACTGTCCATCATTTATTATCCTGCGGAATTCTTAAGACCAATTCGATGTCGAATTGCTGATTCTTATGCTAGTTCGGATCGACTCTCTGACGTAAGTAAGAGGTCCCGTTTCGGCTTTTCGATTTGCTGATCTTTGTTCGAATAATTGGCTATCCTTTTTTATTTTGAAGGGACAAGTTGTGGTGTCATGTGTTGTGTTTATGTTTTATGTTTGTCGTTTGTGTATGTAATCCTTCGTTATATTTCATCTTTTTCAACAAAGCCGCTGACTAATCACTCAACATGTTGAGTGCTGGTGAACGCGGTCATTCTCACATAAGGAATACGGGAGTGTGGAGTTGAGAGACGAGAAGAAAAATGTAAATTTAAGTTTCTCCTACCCTACGAGTCGTCCGTCTAAAGTGAAGGTTTTGCTGTTGACGGTGCTGTCTTAAGATTTCGTTGCAACATAATAATTAAAAATTGAAATTATTTTCAACGCGAAAGGAATCTTTAGAAGTAAAAATAGTTTGAATTGAAGCGAAAAATAAATTATAAAATAATAAACATAATCTATCATCTATCATTCAAATTTGAAGGTCGATTTTTCTCTCGTTTTTCATACCACCGTCTATTTGATGTCGATACATACATATGAATCACTCTCCATCCGATATCGAAATAGGTATCGAATGACAGCTAGCGAGCCATAGCGACTTGTGACAAGATAAGAATCCCCTAGCTGATACTCCAATATGAGTTGGTGTGACTCCCTACGATTGTACGTCAATGGTCACCTGATCTCACACCTGTTTTTTAACGTATCCTTCCTTCTTTTGCTCCCCATACGGAAAGTGTCGACTTAAAAAAGCTTAACAATATAGTATTCGATGGCCTATCCTAATATTGAGCACAAATGCTCTCGTTGAATTTTGTTTAAATTATTATAGCCTAACCTAGTCTAGAGGTCATAAATAAAAAGCAGAAAAATATAATAACAAAAGTTTTATTTAGCAGAAAATTTACAACTTCATAATTTAGGTTCTACGTTCGGGTTTTGCAAAATAATGAGATGGTATCCTTTTTTGTTCAACAAATTGTGAAAATTCGCAAGGCAAACAAAGTCGATTAGGTATATCAGTTTCACCCTTACATCTGAGGCATGTATACTTAATGGGGATTGGCATTGTAAACAGTATCAAGTCTATCAACGTAATGCTTCATTTCAATGAGAAAGTCTCCTGTTATACAATTTTGAAGTTTGATAATTGTTACTAATGTGGCATGTTTTGAATAGACTCCTGTGATAACACTTGGAACTTTGGGAGACTTGGGTAGCATTCGAATACTAGCTATTTTGAATCCTATTCGAATCCTGTATTGGAATCCTACGGAAAGAGACCCGATGTCTGTTGAATCAGAAAAAAGTATAGTGCAACTTTGTGCTCATTATTATGCTGCTTTGATATTTCAAAAATTCCGAGTGCTGTCCAGAGATATCCGGAAAACCTCGAAATTCGCCAGAAATGATTTTATTTTTCCAATAACGCTTGTCAATAATAGGCAATCCTCCTTACGCTTATAATCCTTGGTTTGCGTCAATATCGGAGCTTGTCAATAATGGGCACTCCTCTCGACGCTTATAATCCTTGGTTTGTGTCAATCAATAGCTGTCTTTCTCTGTTCCTTTACGTTACATCTTTCTTCTCTCTCGAGTAACAAAATTTGCCCGTGACGCGTTTTTCAAATCACTCTCCATTGTCGTCCAAATAGCAGAAAGCCGTTTAAGAAGTTTCTTTTAAAAAATTATTGAAATGAAAATAATCTTGATACAATTTTGGAACATAAATAAAAGTTGTATGATATTATGTTAAGTGTGTGCTGGCGCTATTTGACTGTGAGTTGGTGGTCTACAGAGATCAATGGTGGCTTCATCTCTGCCATTCTCAGGAGAATAAAACATAGTTTATACTAAAGCTTATTTTTATTCTCAACAATCATTGCCAATATGGTTAATAGGACTGTGAGTGCGACTACCATCTAAATTGTAGCAATATTCATAATCATAAAAATGAAATACGTCTTTATCGTCACCCTTGAATATTTTTTTTTTCAATAGATATTGAGTATTTAAATAGAAACAGATCCCAAATTTCCGCATACTTTTTTCCTCAACCCATGTTATTTGTGGATGAAATGAATTAAAAATTCCACCACATTGATTGCAGATGTTCGGTAACTCCCATGACGTTACAGGTTATCTTGGTACTGGCAGATATGAATAGGCTTTTAGAGGGTTATGATCCTATTGATACTTATATTTAGAGCTTAAAGTTGTTGGAGCGTCCAGCCTGTAAGAGACATTGTTTAGTATATAACACTGCAATTGAAATGATACACACCGCTTTCTTTTTCCTAGAATTCTGTGAACTTTTTGTTTAGGATAACTGAAAACCTAAATGACCAAATTTATTTATGAGCAAGGGGTGGTAGTGGCAGCCGGTATCCACTTCCAGTTTCAACTTGAAAGTGGTTGTCATATTTTAGTCCTCTATGTTATTCCATAGTTACCCTGATTTGTTGAAGGAAAAACTAGTTTTAAAACCCCTTCTTCTCGTTTACGTGTACGCATGTTTGTTGAATTCGGTGGGTCGGTTGCTCAAGAATGTGCGAAGTTAGTTTTCTCATATCCTTGCGCTATTTAACTGTTTGCTCTAAATAATTTTTTCGCAAACGCATTTTCTGCTATCCTGGTAAGTGTGTCATAAAATCATTCAGTCCTCCGTCCGTCCTAATACTGAATAGGTATGCCACAGCTAATTTCAAAACGTGCTTCACGCTGATAGGGTCCTGCTTTGATGAAAGCGGCTATGTTGCAATTCGGTTCTTGAAGAGATGTTTTGACAAGACTAACGTCTTCCTCCTGCTTCAACAGGTGTTGGCTCGGTGCTAGAGACACCGAAGATGACCAACTCATTGATTTATCGGATTCTCCAAGTCGCAATTCTCACACCACCGGCATGTGGCTGATATTGAAAGTCCTGAAAATAATTGAATTAGATTTAAAAAATTCGATTAATGTCAACTTACCAGCAAAAGTCTAGCTTGCTTCATCATGGGGGCGGCGGGATCTCCAGCCTTTCGTTTGGAGGCTCTCTTGGAGCTGGGTGTTTTGGTGGTGTTGGATAGCCCCCTCTGCTTCAAAAATCCCACCACATTGGTTACAGATCTTGGAAGATGTTTAGCAATCCTCATGATGTTTCAGGTTATCTCCTTCCTGGTGAACCATTTTGTACACAAAATTAAAAATTCGCTGTTTATGGAGGTTTGTTTTAAAGTAAATGAAAAAATAAAACCAGTTTAAATTGGTTAAAGAACCTACCTAAATTTTAGAAAAAGAAATTTGAGTTTTGTGCAAATGTAAGTGAAAAAATAAATTCAAGTTGCTGCGTAAAAAACTATTGGAATTAAATTAAGAAATAGGTAGGTACTCAGGGTTGTCTGTATTTTTAAAAAACATACAATATATTTATGTGTTAAGGAAAATAAAAATAATTCAAAAATCGAGGTTTGTGTTAATTCAAAATATGTCTCGGGGCATGATTTATCCTACATCACTTAGATATTTAAAAATAGTACTTACAGTTTTTCGAAACCGACACTTATCGCCCAAAAAACTAAACTTTGAAAATCCAGGCTCAAAGTACTGGTACTGGATGCTGCGTTTTTTGTACAAAGAAAAAAAATTGAATCCTCATATTTTACAGGTAACAATGTATCCACTGAAATTTTGTATTGCATAAGGGTATTGGCTCATAAAATGTCAACGATGCTAATTTAAATCTATTCTTTTAAATTTTGATAAATTGTTTGAATTTGTCACCTTTTAAAATAAAAATGGACATATTAATACCTATCTAACTTAATAATTACACCTTAAACTAAAAAATTATCTTTAAAATGTGTTGTTGTTTTTCTCGGGCGGCTTCTGCGAATGGTCCTGATATAATTCAGATAAAAAAACTGCCGATTAAGCGTTTGCATTTAGCGGTGTTTTTTGTATGTGATACTTCGAAGTTTAAATCGGATTTTATAATAACAAGCTTCTTTCAGTCTCGCTCAAACTAGTCAACAGTGGAAAATATAAAATTATTGCACAACAATTAATTTGATTTTAACCAAGTAAGTAAATATCTTATATACTAATATCAATCAACAACAAGACCTGTCTTTTCCTAGCAAAGGATTGAAAACACTGAGAAAATTACAAGACCTGAAGCCTCATAGAAAGTGAAATTTCCAATATTTTGACAGCGTTTTTTGTATGTTATGTTGTTAATTCGAAGTTTGAATCGGATTTTATAATAATTAAGCTCTTTCAGTCTTGTTTGAGACTCGTCAACAACAATAAAATTATTGCACAACAATTATCATTTTAACCAAGTAAGTGAATATCTTATATACTGATATCGATAGAATTATGGAATATTTTTAGATATGGATTTGAAATCAATCAACAAGGCCTGTCTTTTTATAACAAAGGATCAAAAACACTGAGAAAATTATAAGATCTGGTATAAAGTGAAAGTTCCCAATATTTTCTACGATAGAGACCTCAAAATAATTGCAAATCTTTACTGGAACCAATAAACTATACAAATTAAGGTAGATCATAAAACTATTGTACAGAAATTATTATTTTAACCTAGTAAGTAAATATCTTATATACTTAGGTAATCGATACAATTGTGGCATATTTTTAGCTATGGATTTGAAATACTCGTCAAATTTGACGATAACGCAGTGTTGCTCCCAAGACGTACCACCAAACTGATTGGATCATATTAAGCAGTTTATTGATGAAAAATATTCGCTTTTTGAAATCGTTGTCTTAAAAAATGTATGTTTTTAATAAAAAAACGAGGCCCCTTTCCCATCAAACGTTGGTTCCAACCAAGGATAATACACACTACTACTACAGGATAGCCTATCCTCATAAGGCCTGTGTGGAACAAATCCACTCTCTCCCCAACGTTAAATCACCAGTTGTGACGTAAGCAGCATGTTATTTCTCGCCTTGACGTAGGTTGTTTAAACAGCTGATGACTTAGTTATGGCGTCGTAAATGGTAACACACGAGGTCAATGAGCAATACTGTAGGTGTGTATCATCCTTAAGTTCGAACACCCTCTACCAGGTACAACATGAAGCTAGCTGCTGGACCCTCATAGTTACGTCACCACCACAGCATCCTGTTATACGACACAAAAAACTTGACACTATGTACTCTAAATGGCGCCACGGACGTGACCCAGGTCGCTATGACGTCATCACAGAACCCGAACCATGAATCGAACTTTGCACTATGTACTCTAAATGGCGCCACGGACCCGCACTGACGTAACCCACGTGACCCAGGTCGCTATGACGTCATCACAGAACCCGAACCATAATTAAATATACGTAGCGATTTCGAAACGACTCGGAACAATCCCTTCCACGCAAACTCCATATTACAGGAATCTGTAATTGCAAGAATTCACCGCACTCTCTCGCTATGACGTCATCACAGGTGACAGATGACGTTTGACAGGTGACGTTTGACAGGTGACGTTTGACCGGTGACGTTTGACAGATGACGTTCAACAGCTGACAGTCGACAAAATGGCGGGAAAACATTGCCCCCCACTCCTTTTTCTGGTACCCATAATAAAATCCGGGGAGCCCCTTTTCGGGGGGCGCAGCCCTGCGGGCCCCCTTTTTAGGGGGCAGAGCCCCACGGGAGCAGGTCCCATGGCGCCATCAGTCGACAAGATGGGGCCATGGCGGCGCATCCACCTTCGTGTCAACGACGACGCATCCACCACGTGTCAAGAATGAAAGATTGAGGTTATGGTCGGATTTTTATGCTAGGACCCGTGTTGCTGTACTACTCCTGTATATACAAATGAAGTATTAGTATGGAACATCTCGAAAACGGCTTACACGATTTTCATGAATTTTGGTTTGAAAAAGTATTAGTATTGTAATATATCCGATAATGGCTAGCTCTTTCTCAAAAAAATCTTGTAAAAATTGTGGTAGAGCTCATGGGCAATGTCCTGCAAGCAACTGGAGATGTTTTAAGTGCGGTAAAAGGGGGCAACTCAAAGGACTTTGTCCAAAAAAAAAGTGAGATGGGTTCTGTAGAAGAACAGCCACCACGGGATATATTTAATCAACCGCGTTAACTCTATCGCCAGTTTTGTTCAGGAAAATACATTTAAAACCCTATCAATAAACATTTTCATTAACCCAATTAGAGAAGTTAATTAAGTGATGAAATTATGAACATCGACTTATGTACAAGTTGTCATTGGCCCAGAGAACTTGTTCATCGAACGAGAAACGATAAAAGATCGTTTCGCCTAGGTTTTTTTAATTAATACTACGTACCTTTTTGGTTCAGTGTACAACCTTAGATTTAGCTGACGGATTTCAAATTCCAAGAGACGACTTGTTTATTTCTGCTTAGGTTTCTTTTGTGGGTTTTGAGGTTTGTTTGTGCATGTTCTGGAGAGTACTAAGTGAAGAGTATATAATTTATGTTTGGCAAATTATTGTAGAATATCATGAATAAACTTTCTGTATTGTATTGTAATTTATTTATTTAAATACCAAACTACAGAACTTTAAAGCTACAAATAATAAACTCCTTGACCAAAAATAAATTAAAGAACTTGAAAAAAAAAACACAAGTATTCGTACATTTCGTATTTACAAAAGTTACATTAAAACCCTACTTTACCAATTTGCTTGAATTGCTCAATTTAACAAAGCAAGCATTACATTCAAACTTAAACTTATCTAGCTGAATGAATCAGTGAATGTCGTGTCAAACTATTTCTGGCATAAAATTTGGCGTTGCATCTGTTGCATTTAAAATTCCTCTCATCCGAGTGTCTTAATATGTGATTCATCAAATGGTCTTTCCGTTTAAATTTTGATTTGCAAGTGTCACATTCAAAGGGATAAATATCCGAGTGTGTTAAAATGTGCCTTTTCAAATCAAATTTTGTTTTAAATTTTGCATTGCAAATATCGCATTCAAAAGGATAAATATCAAAATGTATAAGTTTGTGACTCTTCAAATCGCATTTTCGTTTAAATTTTGATTTGCAAGTGTCACATTCAAAAAGATAAATATCAGAATGTGTTAGTTTGTGTTTCCTCAAATAGTTTTTTCCTTTAAATTTTGCTTTGCAAATGTCACATTCAAAAAGATAAATATCCAAGTGTGTTATTATGTGTTCTTTCAGATCGCCTTTTCTTCTAAATTTTGCATTGCAAATGTTGCATTTAAAATTCTTCTCATCCGAGTGTGTTGACATGTGGCTTTTCAAATTACGTTTTTGTTTAAATTTTGCATTGCATGTGTCACATTCAAAAGGATGAATATCAGAATGTGTTAGTTTGTGTCTCTTCAAACAGTATTTTCCTTTAAATTTTGCTTTGCAAAGGTCACATTCAAAAGGATAAATATCCGAGTGTGTTGAGATGTGCCTTTTCAAATTACATTTTTGTTTAAATTTTGCATTGCAAATGTCACATTCAAATGGAAAAATATCCGAATGTGTTAGTTTATGAATTTTCAAACTGCCTTTTTGTTTAAATTTTGATTCGCATGTGTCACATTCAAAAGGATGAATATTAGAATGTGTTAGTTTGTGTCTCTTCAAATAGTCTTTTCCTTTAAATTTTGCTCTGCAAATGTCACATTCATAAGGATAAATATCCGAGTGTGTTGAAATGTGCCTTTGCAAATTACCTTTTTTTTTAAATTTTGCATTGCAAATGTCACATTCAAATCGATAAACATCCGAATGTGTTAGTTTGTGAATCTTTAAATCACCTTTCCGTTTAAATTTTAATTTGCAAATATCACATTCGAAAGGATAAATATCCGAATGTGTTGGTTTGTGTCTCTTCAAATCGCATTTCCATTTGAATTTTGATTGGCAAATATCACATTCAAAAGGATAAATATCCGAGTGTGTTGATATGTGCCTCTGCAAATTACCTTTTTGTTTAAATTTTGCATTGCAAATGTTGCATCTTAAATTCTTCTCATCTGAGTGTATTAATAGGTGTGCGTGCAAATCGTCTTTTCCTATAAATTTTTTCTTACAAGTGTCACATTTAAAAGGCAAAATATCCGAGAGTGTTGATATTTGACGCTGTAACTCATTTTTTTCCGCTTTGTGAGTATTAAATTCAGAAGGACGAATATCCAAATGTATTATTGAATGTTGTTTCAAATCCGATTTGGTCTTAAATATAGCATTACAAGTGTAACATTCAAACTTCCTAATAACATCTTGTCTTGATAAATTGATGTCACTCGAATATTCTTTTTCCTTTATAAATATTCCTTTATTCGGATCTATTAATTCAATATCTGATACTTCCATTTCGTTTTTAATGCCATCTTCTAGATATTCATTTATCATAAACCTAAAAAAAAAAAAAAACGTTTTTTAGATCCATAGTTAGATTTTTGAATTACACTAGGTAGGTAGGATCAAAATTCAAGATTCGAGAAATTAATACATATAATAAATACATAAAAAAACGTTTTTTAAATCTATAGTAGGTGGGATTAAAATTCGGAATACGGGAAATTAATAAAATATAGAAAATTGTGGTAGAATTAGTTTAATTACTCATACAAAAGTGAAATGAGTATAGTTTCAATGCATAAAAGAATTTAAAAAGATTTTAAAATATGGCTGCAACCCTATGACTAATTCATTCTGTATATAATTTAGAGGATTTTTTTCGGGTAGCGATTCTCAGATTTTTTTGATGATCCGTCGTTTAGAACTACCAAGTCGTTTTCTCGTAATTGATTATCATTGCTGTTAAGTTTGTGGCTACCCTAATCTGGATGACGGGCATTCAAATTTCCAATTATAGGGATTTCCACTTCTTATTGAGTAATTATGTCTTCACTTGGCAACGTCGCACTTGTCATTTTGTATGAGGTTAGGTTACAATTCACGTGGTATCTAAAATGGAGTACTATACAGGGTGTATCAGGTTTGACTACAAAAATACGTGAAAATATGGCCCATTTTGAACAAAAAAAGTTTATACAACATGGGGTCTAAACTCAACCATTTTTGAGAAAAAGGCCTTTGAAGTTTTGAAATTTTTTAACAAATATTTTAAAGTTAAAGAAAATTTTAATCATTATCAGATGTAAAAAAATTCAGTTCATCTAATTATTAAGAAATTATGCATTTTTAGTCAACAACAATAACAAAAAATTGAAAAAAAAAAAACATACAAATTTCACTTGTAAAAGGGAATCTAAACATCTGACAACACAGCACAATAAAAAATAGGTGGTTGAAGGTCGAACCTTGGTGGAGCTGAATAAATTGATTCTTGTCTTGTGTAGTTCGGAAACGCGCGGAATTCAAATTAATTCTTTTTTGAAAATAAAATGTTTAGAAACATCGAATAGATACTTGTTTAGGCAAAAATGTTGCAAAATGCTCATTTAGCCGCCAGAATTTACAAGGAAACTAGGGAAAGATTTCCCAGAAGAAAAGCACCCACTTGACGAAAGAACATTGTGCCCGTTTTATAAAGATTGCTTGATACAGGAAGTGTGAGTTGTGAATGTGCAAAATCTGCGTGTTGATTTTAGTGTTTTGAGAACCTTTTAACAAAAATTAATATTTTTATAATAAGGATTTGACAAGTAGCTGAGTAAGTATAATTTGATTTTTCCCTTGAATGTTTGAATAGCTTTAACTCTATTATCCAGGGGCCGCTGGTGCAGTGGGGCTGCAGAGCTGCAGAACCCCCAGAACTTTCATATTACTTGATTTTTTTTTTAAATTTTATATTTTTTAAAGTAAAACTAAAAGCGAACACTACAGTCGGCCAGCCATGGCAAGTTAATAATACGGTTTTCTCGTACAACATAACATAGCTGGGCCACTTTCGAGTTCTGTGCTCGCCTGTGATCCCTTCCCATCGCCCCGCGCCGTACTTGGTCATGGGTTTAGATAGCGAAATTTAGGCGGAAATTGATCTGCAAGATTTCCAGCCCAACTCGGCTCGCGTGTCCGCGTATTTCATGCAATTTTATTAATTAATTTTTTTTTTGGTGGAAAAAATAGGATCGGAATTTTTTTTTTTCTTATATAGACATGTATGCACTATATGGACTTGATAGTTTAAACGTTCAATCTCGCTTAATTCGAAAATTTGCATATAAAAAAGACGTCCTTATCTAGTTTTAGCAACTAATCTGGATCAAGTCCTTACGGTGCATTTAGGCATTAGTTAATTCTACGATCTAGTATTTGTTTTATCGCTTATAATTGATGAATCCTTTTTATCTGGGCTATACAAAAATTATTATCTAGGGATTTTATTAAAATTACCAAACAACAATATAATGGTTTAGTAAAGTTTTTAATGTTGTTTGTTAATTTTAAAAAAATCCTTGACATTTTTGTGTAACCCAGTTAAAAAGAACTTGTCAATTATCAAGCGATTGAACAAATCAAGGGTTTTTTTATTCAATACTCACAATAAATAATTTTTTCTCCAAACGTCAAAAAAACGTCACTTTGTCAGCACCTGTTAAAATGTTAGAAATTTAATTTCTATGCTGGTAGGCAAATCCAGCGGGTTAACACCTGTCGAGGTGGTAGATATCTAATTTCTATGCTGCTAGGCAACCGCAGCGGCAGTAGAAGTACTTTTAGTGCCGCTGGAGCGGCAGCAAAAGTACTTTTAGTGCCGCTTAACCATTCAGTTACCCTCGAGCTTACCCCATTCGTTTGGAGAAAAAATAGCGTGTTGCATACGGAGTAGAAGCTTTACTTTTTTGTGCTTCAGCAGTATTGCAAGCCTCACTACGTTCGGCTCGCAAACCTACTGCTTCAGCACAAAAAAGTAAAGCTTCTACTCCTAATACAACAATATACTATTATTTTTAACCATATATGAAATGTTGTCATTACTGACTTTTCAAAAATTTGAAAATGTCACATTTCTGTCTTTTCATTTTCCTGCTCCATTACCTGTCCTAGGACGGTGAGTGAGGACGGGAAATTTTTTCCGTCCTCATTTTCCGTCCACGGACGGAAAATGGAGCAGGGCGTGGCCGTGGCAAGTTCTGTGGCAACCGCACTAAAATAGAGGCTCTTATTTTATGGGCCACGAGCCGCCACTGTTATTATCATTATTATCAGGTTTGATTGTACCATTCTCAAATATGTGACTAAAATAACGTACTTGTTTTAAAGGGGGTGTGACCCTAAGAAATGATTTAAGCTACTTAAATCAAGAAAAAAAATTTAAGATCTCGTGAAAACCGCAGTCCTATATTCAAAATAGTCTTCGAAAAAATTCCTTGTGAAGATAAATTATGCAGGAACTTGTGATGTCACAACCGCTGAAATCACAGTCTTCTGTTCGTTCAGTCGTCAGTGAACCGTACTTATACTTTGAGTGCTTGTAATTTGCTCTAATGAGATAATTGTCTTTGTTTTTGAAAATTCTTACACGTATTAATATTGTGCCTAATCCAGTGTGGCGTCACAAACACTTAATTGTAACTTCAAACCGCCCTAACTCGAAAACGAATTATCGCAGTAAGATGTGGTTTAAATATTTTTTCTACTTGCGTGCGCAAAGTAATCACTTTGCACACTCATTTGCGTGCGCAAAGTTGAACTTTGCGCACGGAAACTCTTTGCGCACTCATTTTTGTTACGCATAACTACCATAGTTATACTTGATTTTTCAATGTTTTGATGGTTTCTGAATAAACTCAAATGAAGGGTTTTAGTTGAAATTGTGGAATTTTTGATATTTAAGAGACTCTCATGAAAATATTCTAGCTGGTATTCTAGAAATTCCAGAAAATGTTAGAAGATTTTTGAGGATTTAATTTAAAAGACATTCTGAGGAATTCTAATAGATTTTAAACGATTTTTGAAGTTTTTGACTTGATTGATTTTTATAATATTTTAACAATTATTTAAAGTCTACTTTTTTAAGATACTCGTAGAAAAAATATTGTTCCTAACACTTGCGCAAAGTGTCTTTCCGCACTCAAAGCTTATCCGAACTCCGCTTCGCGTCGTTCGTCTAACTGCTTTTTCGTGCGGGAAAGTATCACTTTGCGCACTTGTTAGGAAAATAACTACACTGCACAGCATAATTAGCGCATAGGTTAAATTTACCATTTTCTTTTTTTGGTTCTCATTTTTTTTGGAATAATTTTTCTGCATGCGGTTTTTGGCGTTCGGAAGTTGTTTTCGTTTCGATTACGCGGCAAAAACAATTTTTTAGAAGGAATGTTATTTTCATGTTATACAGGGCGATTCATGAAGAAATGCAACAATAGACAAATTAGGGGTGTGTGCCTGGCCGGCAATAATTTTTTTTTCGCGATCCAGTATGGACCGTTGATAAACTGCTGTCAATATCTCCAGACGTTTTTAGCAGTTTTCTGGTAAAGGCCCTTTTGACGCAGATATACCACTGAATAAAAAATGGGTCAAATTCTTGTTAAACAATTTTCAAAAGGCTGCTGCGTGAAAACGGCTGAACCGGTATTGGTCAGCATATCGGATTTTGGAAGCTCCTTTTCTGTAGTTTTTTTTTGACGCAATAGATTTTCTTGCGGATGTCCCTTATCACATTACACAGGGGTCGAAAAAATCACGTACCTGAAATTGTGCAAATTTTGGTAAATGCTCGCTTCAAAGCTATGGCAATTGGGCTGTGTGCTTTCGTTTTCTTACACAATTGGTCAGTTGAAACTTTGGATCAATATCAAGTGTGCCCCCCGAGTGCCTTTTTGGCAGTCCGACTTAGAAATGCTGTTGCATAGAAACGGCCTGATACATTTTGAATATTTTTTCGATTTTGCAAGCTCATTTTATGAAAATTATTACGCTATTACTGTTAATACAAAATTCCGCATTGTACAGGGGTTAGCGAAAAGGTAAAGGTAAGTTTTTCAGAAATCAGATAAATCCTGTAGATATTGTCAAGTGGTCGGTACTTTGGGTCAATATCTCAAGACGATTACTTCTGTTTATAAAGAAATCCCCCTGAGTGCCTTTTTGGCAGCGCCATTCAATAAACGGAAAATTGAAAACAAATTTTGACAAGCATTTCGAAAAAAAAATTTTTTTGGATTACCGATCCAAAATATAGCCTTTTAGCGAAAAAGTAAGAGTAGGTAATTTGTTGGAAATTAGGTAACAGCCAAACAATATATTCTTGGGTAGTAGCTGAGTCTACCGTCGAATTTACTTATAATAATTTTGAAAACTGTGCAGTGTGCAATGACTTGTGTGAATTTTGTGAATTTATAAAAAAACAATGGTTGTTCACAATATCGAAAAAAAGGAGATAAGAACAATATTCCTTAAATGTTTGATCGTGGACTGTAGCATTTTCAGTTAGTATTTCGTGTGTGTATTGGAAACGTTTTACTTTAGTCGGTGTACTTAAAAAAAAATGGCCCAAAACGCACGCGACATGAGAAATCATTCGCCTGAAGAATGTGCTGCTGCAATAGCACTTGTGGAAGAAGGCTTGTCACAAGCTGAAGTGGCACAACGTTATGGAGTGACACAATCTGCTATCTCCAGAGCACTAACACGATTTCGGGAGACCGGTAGTAATCAAAGAAGACTAGGACAAGGACGATCAAGGGTGACAACGAATGATCAGGATCGATTTTTGCGAATGCAGGCATTACGGACTCGGTTTGTTACAAGCACAGCGCTGCAACAAGAATTATCTCGTCGGTATAACTATCGTATTAGTCAAGATACAGTGAGGAGAAGGTTGGCAGAAAGCACAATCACTCCCTATCGAGCAGCAAGTGCTCCCCTTCTAACCCAGCAGCATCGAAGGCAACTTCTTCAATTTGCCCTGGAGCACGAAAATTGGGGTGGCCGTGAATGGGGCAATGTTATGTTTAGCGACGAATCAAGGTTTTGCCTCTTTAGTGATGACCGCCGTTGTAGAGTATATCGACGTCCTGGCGAGAGGTATGCCCAATGCAACATTTTTGGAACAGTGAGCTACGGGGGAGGTTCTGTAATGGTATGGGGTGGCATAAGTATGGATGCTCGCACAGAATTGGCTGTGATTCAGGGAGGTCGTTTGACAGCTAACCGATACATAACGGAACTTTTGGAACCCCATGTGGTACCATATGCCCCATTCATTGGAGAAGATTTTTTATTGATGCACGATAATGCTCGACCACATGTGGCTGGAGTTGTGCAAGATTACCTCCACGAAGTGGAAATTTCTACTTTGCCCTGGCCGCCTAGAAGTCCTGACTTTAACCCAATCGAGCACCTTTGGGACAACATGGGTCGACAGGTTAGAGCGTTAATGCCTCCTCCCAGGAACCTTGATGAGCTCTCTTTGAGGCTTACGGATATATGGGATCAGATGAATCAGGAGACAATAAGAAATCTAATTTTAAGCATGCCAAGAAGATGCGGAGCAGTAATTAGAGCAAGAGGAGGCAACACACATTACTAAATTTTGTATTATTATTTATTGAGGCAAATTGTGAAATTAAATGTTATTTTTGTCCTTAAGCCTGCATTTTAATTATTCCGATGCTGTGTGCATTCAATGATATTAACTTTGATCTACAGGACATTTGATTACGGTAAGTAACTTCTGGAAATAACTAAATTTTGAATCTGTAATAATCTAAAAAATAAGCTTTCAACATCGGAGAAGTTCGTGAAAATCCATTATTCTTTTCTCAATTTCCAACTTATTGAAACTGTTGTGCTGCCAAAAAGGCATTACGAGGCCCTATTTACAAAGAGTAGTAATCATCTTGAGATATTGACCCAAAGTATCGACCACTTGACAATATCTACAGGATTTATCTGATTTCTGAAAAACTTAACTTCACCTTTTCGCTAACCCCTGTACACTGCGAAATTTTGTATTTACAGTAATAGCGTAATAATTTTCATAAAATGAGCTTGCAAAATCGAAAAAATATTCAAAATGTATCAGTCCGTTTCTATGCAACAGCATTTCTAATTCGGACTGCCGAAAAGGCACTCGGGGGGGCACTAATCCAAAAATTGAGAAATTTGTACCGATATATTGATCCAAAGTTTCAATTGACCAATTGTGTAACAAAACGAAAGCACACAGCCCAATTGGCATAACTTTGAAGCGAGCATTTACCATAATTTGCACAATTTCAGGTACGTGATTTTTTCGACCCCTGTATAATGTGATAAGGGACATCCGCAAGAAAAGCTATTGCGTCAAAAAAAATCTACAGAAAAGGAGCTTCCAAAATCCGATATGCTGACCGATACCGGTTCAGCCGTTTTCATGCAGCAGCCTTTTGAAAATTGTTTAACAAGAATTTGACCCATTTTTTATTCAGTGGTATATCTGCGTCAAAAGGGCCTTTACCAGAAAACTGCTAAAAACGTCTGGAAATATTGACAGCAGTTTATCAACGGTCCATACTGGATCGCGAAAAAATATTATTGCTGGCCAGGCACACACCCCTAATTTGTCTATTGTTGCATTACTTCACGAATCACCCTGTATAACATGAAAATAACATTCCTTCTAAAAAATTGTTTTTGCCGGGTAATCTAGACGAAAACAACTTTCGAATGCCAAAAACCGCATGCAGAAAAATTATTCCAAAAAAAAATGAGAACCAAAAAAAGAAAATGGTAAATTTAACCTATGCGCTAATTATGCTGTGCAGTGTATATTCTTAGATTTTTTTGCACAAAAACTTTCATTTTTGGGTCACACCTCCTTTAAGCGATATCGAAATTTACTTTCATTAAAGTTGATATTGTTTACTTAATTGTTTTCTTTAGCTCGTAACATTTTTACAAATTAAGACCATGTTGCTTTACAAAAAAATCAGTAGTACAAATAAAAACATTTTCAATGTCGATAAAAATTTGTGAAAAACTCCTGCAACAATATTATACAGGGCATCCCATGAGATTTTATTCAGGTGATGATACATGTCAATGAAGGTATTACTAAAAAGAGAATGCATGGAATAAAAACGTGTGGCCTTATGGAGCACTGCTGTCATATTTTTTAGCGAAAAACCAGACGACAAATTAGCCTGGTCATACATAAATAATTTTGAAATTATTTTTTCACAAGTAAGACAAATTACTGTTTATGAAATTATAGGCAATAAAAATGTTGAATTGTTCATTTTAGTTAATACAGTCGACAATTCTCGCATAGTATGTTTGACAGAGACGTGTTGTTCGAATACTACTTGGTAGGAAAATATTGTAGGCACAATGTCCGTAGAGGTGGTGTAGCAATTTTTGTAAGAAATGCTCTAATAAAATGTTAAGTAAGGGCTGAAGACTCAATAGTCCCCAGTACATCGACCTAAAAATTTTGTAACTCATGTACACGCCAAACTTCCTGAGCGGCTTCCTAACACCAAGTCGGACAATATTTTTCATATCTCCACCTTGGGCGATGGGACATTGCCGCCCTAAGGAAGTTGATACATGTACGTGTAGTTTTAATGCCAATCGACTGTTTTTGACATTATATTAACGATATCACATTTATCGGACAAAAACCATGTGGCTTTGGGGAAGGTCCGACACCCCCAACATGTCCCTGTGGCGTCCCTAAGGAAGTTGGTACATGTACGTGTAGTTTTAATGCCAATCGATTATTTTTTGTATTTCATTAACGATATCATATATGTCGGACAAAAATCACGTGGCTTCGGAGGGGTCCGACGCTCTCAACATGTCGCTGTGGCGTCCCTGAGGAAGTTGATACATGTACGTCTGTTTTTAATACCAATCGACGGCTTTTTACATTACATTACCGATATCACATTTGTCGGACAAGAAATTTGAGACAATCAATGAAAAAATTAAAATTAGTTTGTCTTTAAGCAATCTGCATATTAGTCAATTTATTATTTACCTACTTTGTCAAATACCTGTGGGGACCTGTGTCATATTCGCTGATCTGTTTTTTTTTTGATAATTCCCCGAGTATTTACGGGAATGATTTAGTGAACGGTCGTTGAAAACCACGCGTTTGAAAAAGAATGGATATTCTGTCGTGTTTTTTGTGCGATCTCAAGAGTAGAGATCCTGAATTTCGCAGAAATTGATCAAAAGGACTTTTGTTGTCCGACTGACTTTAATACTCATTCTTTTTGTCGGACATACATGTATCAACTTCCTTAGGGGCGCCACAGCGACATGTTGGGGGCGTCGGATCCACCCAAAGCCACGTGATTTTTGTCCGACATATGTGATATCAATAATGTAACATAAAAAACAGTCGATTGGCATCAAAACCACACGTACATGTATCAACTTCCTCGGGGACGCCACAGCCACATGTTGAGAGCGTCGGACCTTCCCCAAAGCCACATGGTTTTTGTCCGACAAATGTGATATCGTTAATATAATGTCAAAAACAGTCGATTGGCATTAAAACTACACGTACATGTATCAACTTCCTTAGGGACGTCAGAACGACAACTTCACGAAGAGCTAGCGCGAAAATGTCCCATCGCCCGGGGTGGAGAAATGAAAAATATTGTCCGACTTGGTGTTATGAAGCCGCTCAGGAAGTTTGGCGTGTACATGAGTTACAAAATTTTAGGGTCGATGTACTGGGGACTACAATATTTGAGTATGCGAATGTAGAAGTGAAGATTGGTGGAGTCAAAATGTATGTTTCGTGTTTTTATAGAACCCCAGGGGCTAATTTTAATTTGTTTAAGTCTAGGTTAGAGGAATTTGTTGAAAAAATAAATATCAAACATTCACCCCATGTTCTTTGTGGGGATTTTTGTTAACTTTGATCCTGTAGTTAAGGATGGCAGGGCAAGGGATCTTTGTACAATTTTGAATAGCTTCGGACTTTATGCTTGTATGACGGAATATTCAAGAATACAAAATAATATCAAAAGTATTATAGACTAGAACTAACTAAACTTGTATTATACAAGGCTAGTTTGCAGTGCGGGGTAGATTTTCTTAATGTGGTTTTGGACCATGTAATTTTATAATCGTATTCCTATGGATTCGAAAATCAAGACATTGCATAACGATCTCTCGAATCATGCCCTGCAGCTGATGATTTTTACATATTTGGAGGTGGCTGCTCCAGACATCAACCCATTTGATTATAGTAGGAAATTTTATTAGGAAGCAGATATTATTACTTTCAAAAAATTTATAGAGCAAGATTCTTGGGGAGAAGAGAATGCATGGTAAGGTTTTTTCATTGTTTTTCCAAATATTTAATGGTATCATTGAGAAGGCTTTTCCACTGGAATTGAATATACGTCATAATGATAAAAATTTGTAAAACAAATCAAAATCATGGTTGAGTGAATAAATTATCAATAATGGAATTGTTCTTAGACAGTTGCATGCAGCTTTTAGGCAAACAAATGATGAGGTCATGGGTGCTAAATACAGAATCTTTCTTAAGGAGCATCGGCAATTGATTGATGCGATTGAGTGAAAATATAATGATTCCCTGTTCAATCAAAGTGATAATAAATCTAGAGCTGTTTGGCAAATTATACAAAATGAAGTAAATTTGGGCCAAAGGTGTTTTTACTTGGACTCCTTCAAACTAATTATCCTATCAAAATTTTGAAAAAAACTAACATGTTCTCTGATATTTGGTATATAAAGTTTATGAAAAGCCGAAGACCGAATACTTTTTGAGGTGGAACGAGTTGAACGATTTTAAAAATATGGGTTTTCAGGGCATTTTTATGTGAAGGCAACAATGGTGCAAAGTATTTTTAGATATTAAAAATATACATATATATATTTGTTATGTCCGGATTGATATGCAAATTTCAGAAAACAATTCTCTTGAATCTTAGATCCGAAAAATGATGAAAAAAAATTCTGCATTTTTTTTAAGAAGATTTTGTATTGCAACGGTGTTAGGAATAATAAAAAATAGGTTTTATATTTTAGCAAGTGCCTACGAAAATCTATTATAGCAGCCTTTCGCCAGTCTATTCAATCTTTCTGGCATTCTTCCTCCATTCCCAGAGTAACATTACTTTTAAGATGTCTCCCTTGTTGGAGAGCCCCTGTGTTGCTTGAAAATTTTGATAACATCTTGAAAGCGTCATTAGAGAAGATAATAAACTGCACAATCGACGATAATGCATGGAGGCAAAGTTCACTACCAACAAATTTATGTTTCTGGGCTTTTCTTGGAAGCTGCAATGACGTTTCTTCTTTACTAAATCTAATTTACCTCCATATATCCTTTCTTCTAAAGATTCAGAATACAGTTAGCACGTAAAGGTTGGAATAAAATCCAAAAAATATACAAGGTCTAAATGTGTTGAAATATGCCTTTTCAAATTCCAGTTTCATTTAAATTTTGCATCACAAATGTCACATTCAAATGGATAAATATCCGAATGTGTTAGTTTGTGAATCTTCAAATTGCATTTCCGTTCAAATTTTGATTTGCATGTGTCACATTTAGAAGGATGAATATCCGAGTCTGGTGAAATGTGCCTTTTCAAATTACATTTTTGTTTGAATTTTGCATTGCATATGTTGCATTTAAAATTCTTCCCATCCAAATGTGTTAGTTTGTGTCTTTTCAAATGGCTTTTCGTTTAAATTTTACTTTGCAAGTGTTCATTCAAAAAGACAATTTCCGAATGTGTTGTTCAATGATGTTTCAAATTTGATTTGGTTTTAAACATAGCATTGCAAATGTAACATTCAAACTTCCTAATAACATATTGTGTTGATAAATTGATGTCACTAGAATATTCTTCTTCCCTTATAAATATTCCTTTTTTTGGATCTATTAATTCAATATCTGACACTTTCATTTCTTTTTTAATGACATCCTCTAGAAATTCGTTTATCATCAACCTAAAAAAAAAAGTTTTTTAGATTCATAGTTAGACTTTGGAATTACACTAGGTAGGTTGTGGTAGAATTAGTTTTATTACTCATACAAAAGTAAAATAAGTCTTGTTTTGATACATAAAATAATTTTATTTGTCACTCATTTGTAAAACGTCATTTATCAAGTCAAAACATGAACAACGAAAATTGATTTTTACCAGGTACTGGCTCTACTGACTTGTAAAATTGACAGCTAAACTGTAAAAACTTTTATTTGTCACTCATTTGTAAAACGTCATTTATCAAGTCAAAATATAAACAACGAAAATTGATTTTTACCAGTTAATGGTTCTACTGACTTGTAAAATTGACAGCTAAACTGTAAAAACTTTTTACAAGTCAGTAGGGTCAGAGAATTATTTATTAAAATTGTATTACCTATATGTATTAATTTTTTATTTATTATTTAAGATTGTTTACAAATGAGTAACAAATAAATTATTGTACATCATACGCCAGGTATCAGTTTTTACTGGCTCTTGAAGGTGACAAGCTCGCCTGACGGCTCGCTAGTCATTTCCTTCAATCACCAGTAAAAACTGTTTTACCTGGCTAATAATGTAAAATACTATAAAATGATTTTAAAATTTGGCTATCACTTATTCATTCTATGTAGAAGTGTATATCAGCAATAGCGGATGGTTAGATTACAAGTCGGCGATGCATACTCGGGAAAAAGCCCACCACAGGTGCCCCGCGATTTTTTTGGATGCGACGCTCAAATTTTGGATCAACTTTCGTTTAGCAGAAATCAGCTATCAGAAAAGAAAATAGAAAAATACCTTCAAAATGCCTCCATAAAAACGAAAACACACCAATTTTCCTGCGGAAATGCTTCATTTCCATTTTCCGGACTTTAGAATAGCTGAAATCAGTTATGTGAAAAATTTTTGTTTGTTTGCATTTTCAACATTTTTCTGAACATACAAATACAGAAATTTTCCTGCGGAAATAAGCTGTTCCCATTTTCCGGAAAAATTTATGAGTATAGGTATTTAGAATAGTTGAAATTAATTACGTGAAAAATTGATATTCCTTTGCATTGTAAACATTTTTCTGTATGTAAAAAAGGAAAAATTTTCTTACGAAAATGCATAGATTCTATTTTCGAAGCCATTCAAAAAACGCCTCTTCCCTCAGATTCCTCTTCCCTACCTTTGATAAAAAAAAATGAGGAAAATGCACATTTTCCATCAGAAAATTAATATATTTATAATTGACGATTTGGCCCACCCTTCGAAAATCAACTACAAAAATTCCCTATTATCGGTTGGTCGCTATCAGCGCGCTTTCTTGTCAACCAGTACACAGTACACTTATAACCAGTAATAAACGGACTGTAAACCAAAAATATGCAAATTAACCCGTCCACCTGATGCGTACTAGTCCTTGAATATTAATTGCAGACCCAAGCAGCTCAGCGGTTGTGTCTTCGCTTTGCATGCAGTGGGTCTCGGGTTCGAATCCCGGCTGGGTGCATGGATGTTTGTTTGTTTGATTTGGTTTGTGTGTGATGTTCGAGGCTTTGTCGACAAACCACAGTGGTGGTTTCTGACAAGAAAGCAGAAAAAAAAAAAAAAAAAAATTATAATATTGATTTTAGAAAAACACAAACGCGCTTCGCACGCCTTACTTACAACCAATATTAAACGAACTGTAACGAAACGATTTACGGACTCTACCGCGAAAACACGAGCCGCGCGCGACATCACCGCGCACTGAAAACCGCGCAAAATTTTATCGCGCAAGACCAAAACCGCGCAACACAAAACAGCGAAAAAATGTTTTTGAACAATTACGCCGAAAGTGGAAGACCGCGCAAAACAAAACCGCGCAGAATACATAATAGCGAAATAGTTGAAACGCTTTGGGTCGAAAACCATATACTTAGGTTGTTGAAGTTATTGGAAATTTAATTTGGAAACGCTTCCTAGTTACAAATTCAGATCCTCTTCTCAACCTTTGACACAGATCAATAAATAATATCTATTCTTATCAGCTGAATATCACAATCGCTCGACTTATTGTTATGTGAGCCTGAGTATTTTATTTTGAAAATTAGATTTTTTAATAACAGATTTAGACTAAATATTCAATAAATTTCCAGCGACAAACATATTAATTTGTTCCTCAAAAAAATCGGGAAATCTGTCATTTAAAAATGGGGTTTTTGGAAATCCCTATAAAGTTGTTTAATTCTGAAATTGAAATATTTTTCTTGCAGTAACGCTTTTTTATCTAAATATCTTTAAAACATTTACTATACAATTTTGTTATTTAAATTTGGTTTCTGGAGGTCTTCATATTAAGGCGATAATAGCAGATATCATTCATTAATCTGTATCAAAGGTCGAGAAGAAGATGGAAATTTCTGCCTAAAACAGATCCTGCATATTCCATAGAGACCTGAGACCTTCAAAGATGATTTCTAAGTTCGGTATTGACATTTTCACGATTGATGCAGCAAATCAATAAATATAATATGTATTTTTTTCTATGATTGTGTATATAAAAATTGCATTGGATTTCAACAAACAAAATAAGAGATGTGATGAGGTTTCGTCTCCTTGATACATAATTAGATTGATTCTTGGGTATAGGAAAGTTTGGTTAGGAATTAAAACAATTTTTCTCCTGGCAACGTTTCGTAACCTTTAATTGTTACTTTTTCAAGCCCTACAGAACAAGCATTCAGTCAAATATAATAAAATCTTTTATCTAATAAAATAACTTACTCAGAAACTAGTTTTACAACCGTGGATGTTCATTGAGTATACTCACGAAACGTTGCCAGGAGAAAAATTGTTTTAATTCCTAACCAAACTTTCCTATACCCAAGAATCAATCTAATAAAATAAGAGATGCACGTTTCTGTCGTATAGAAAGGAAAATTTATTTTAATACTTTGCGCGGTTTTGAATGTAAACCCTATTTAGAATTTTGCGCGATAAAAGATATGAGCGGTTGTGACAAAAGCGATTTTGGACAACGCGGTTATGGTCTTGCGCGGTTTTCAGTAGGCGGTGATGTCGCGCGCGGTTCGTGTTTTCGCGGTGGAGTCCGTGAACCGTAACGAAACTAACCGAAAATATGCAAACTAACCCAAACTAACCCGTCCACGTAATGCATGCTAGTCCTTGTATATTGAATTTAGAAAAACAACAGCGCTCTTCGCACGCTTTGTTATTAACCAGTACACCTATAATAGTTAACGAGTGGGGAATATTGCCAAGACGAGGTCGTAGATCGTGTCGTGGTAATCACACGAGTGGTGTTATGAGAGTTAGCGTACGTGTGATATACAACATTTTATGTACGACCCAGATTTTTTTTCATGTATTCGAAATGGTTTTAATTTTTCACAGTAGATTATTTTTATAATTTTTGATTAATGAATTTTAAAAAGTGCTGTTAACGCCCGACGAAGCTAAATGAAGATTCTATAATTTTGTTATAAGTGGTTAATAGTGGTTAGCCATGTGCAGGTAAAAAAAAAAAAGAATATTGATGAAGACCAGTGACAATTATTTTTGAATGTGACAATCAATCAATTAATTAATCAAAAAAGTTACAGAATTTGATGAGTTTGTCTAGTAAAATCTTATTATTAATCTTTATTGTAACTTTCAGCAACCATTATAATCATTGTTTCCATTTTATTGCACTTTTCTCTAAATCATGCCCAGTTTTTAAATAAAATTTACAGTCCTCCTAGTACAGTTAAAAACATTTGGTCCAATCGACCCGAGATCCAGTTTTACCAGAAAAAACGATAAGTGGAAAGAAAACGTGTGTAGTACTGTTATGCAATAATTGTTGTGGAACAAGAAAGAAATAACTTCAAGAACCGGGTGAGTCGTTCCATGTTAGAACAATATTTCGAAGATTCACCTTCTACCCAAACGTCATAAATTGTCATAATCTTGTCTAGAATTTAAAACGAGTATTTGTCCTCTATTTGTGTCAATTCATTGGCGGGCTTTTCATACAAGTTTTTCACGATAATAGTCCACTCCAATCAATATAGAAATGACAGAAATCGATACTCTCACAAGAAAACGAGGTTCAGTAAAGGCTGTACTCACTAACTTTATAAAATTTGTTGAAACTCTCACAGTCAAACCAGAATTAGGAAAGTCAGAATTTCTTCAATTACAAGATAGGATAGCAAGGGTAGAAAGAGCACTTTCTGATTTTCAGGAAATTCAGACTGAAATTGAGGCAAAAGTAGATGCAGTTTCAGTAGAAAAGCAATTCGACGAGCGCTATAAAATTGAAGATTCATTTTATAATTGGATTGCTAAGGGTAAAGAGTTGAGAGAAAATTATGAAGAAAAGAACCAAAAAAATAATGATATCGATTCAGTTCATTCTTACTCTACTGTTGCCTCAAAATCAGGTCCACAACAAAACATTTTAAATGCAGTCAAGTTACCAACCATTACATTGCCTAAATTTCAGGGTAAATATGCTTGAGTTCCGCGACACCTTCGAGTCCCTTATTCACAAAAACGAGTCATTGTCAGAAATACAAAAATTTCACTATTTAAGGGCCTCGCTTGAGGGTAGTGCTGCGTTGGTAATAAAGTCTGTCGAGTTCTCTAGTTCTAGTTACAGTGTTGCATGGGACACTTTATGTGAACGGTTCAATAACAATAAATTGCTAGTACACAATCACATAATAGTTATTTATGTATCAAGGGAATTATGCAGGTGTTAATACCCCAGGGCAACGTTTGTGTCCCGAGGGCCTCCGGCCCGAGGGACACCAATTGCCCGTGGGTATTAACTCCTGATAATTCCCGTGGTACATAGATAATTTTATATCCTACTGAATTTACTGTATTCTGTCTATTTTTATAAAGGAATAAGCCATAAATCAAAATTTCTATTTTTTGTCAAAGTGTTACCTATTCAAGGTAAAAGCGGGAGTTATGGAAATCCTTAACTCCCTTCCTTAACTCCCTTGGGAGTTATGAAAATCCTTAACTCCCTTGGGAGTTAAGACCCTGTTTATGATTATCGTAACCAAGGTATTATATGGTTTTAATAGTTCAGTAGGATATAAAAGCTTTTATTTGTCACTCATTTGTAAAACGTCACTTATCAAGTCATAACATAACCAGCGAAAATTGATTTTTACAAGCTACTGGCTCTACTGACTTGTAAAATTGACAGCTAAACTGTAAAAACTTTTTACAAGTCAGTAGAATTATTTATTTTTGAAAAATCGGTTTTATCACAAGAATAATTGCTTGTAGGTACCTTCTGGGAGACTTTTCTGGTGATAAACTGTTGGCTACGACTGAGGCTTCATTAATAATATCTTGTAATAAATTCATTTCTGGAAAAAAATTGCAAAATGGAAATCTGTCAAAAAACCTATTTATAACTAGAAACAACGTCTTAACAACGTATCATTCTCATAGTTATACCAACTACCAAAACTTCTGTGAGAAAAAAACCAAGGAAAAACATATAAATTTCAAATTTTTGTTATGTATTGATTTTTTATTTGTCCCTATATCTTTTACAAATGAGTAACAAATAAATTATTGTACATTATACGCCAGGTAGCAGTTTTTACTGGCTCTTGAAGGTGACAAGCTCGCCTGGCGGCTCGCTAGTCATTTCCTTCAATCGCCAGTAAAAACTGTTTTACCTGGCTAATAATGTAAAATACTATGTTTGGTTTAGAAGCAATCCAAAAAGAATCGTCTGATAAAATTCGCAAGTTAATCGATGATATGTCCAAAAATTTGAGAGCATTGGAACAGCTTAACCAAAGTACGACAAATTGGGATACTCTTATAATTTTCCTAATTGTTTCTAAATTAGATAATAAGACGATTAGTGAATGGGAAAATTATAACATAAGGCTAACCAAATTGCCGGTACTTCAAGATTTAAAAACTTTTCTTAAGGGTAGGGCCGACCTACTTGAAACTATCGAGTATAAAAATCAAGGAAAGTTTGAGTATAGTCGCGATTATAATAAAAAACCAGTTTCCAATCAAAGTACTAGTAGATCTTTGGTTGCAAGTACCTATTCTTGCAATTATTGCAAAAAAGAGCATTCTATTTATTCATGTCCCGAATTCGCTAATTTAGGCATAGAACAAAGGTTAGACTTTGTCAGAAAGTCTAGTTTATGCGTAAATTGTCTAAGATGGGGTCATAATGCTCGTCAGTGCAAATTAGGGCCATGCAAGAAATGCAAAGCGTGGCACAATACTCTGCTACACGCAGACAAAGTAAAAACGCTCGATAAAAATCAAGAGACTAGTAAATCTGACACACAAAAGCTTAGTATAAATTGTACTAGTGGTATCATAGGTACCGGGTCAGGTCACATATTTTTATCAACAGCGTTAGTAAAAATTACATCTAGAAGTGGTCAAGTCTATAATGCGAGAGTCTTGTTGGATTCAGCCTCTCAGAGTTGTTACATAACTACAAAACTTTGCAATTATTTAGGGGTTGATAAACAAAAGGTTGATATATTGGTTTCAGGTATATCAAACAAAACTATTCCCATAACTGAAAGGTGCAATGTAGAAATACATTCTTTGTATAGTAATTTCAAAGCCAAATTGTCATGTCTAGTAATAAACGAGTTTACAAGTTCATTGCCTAGTGTAGAGGTTGACATATCTTCTTTAAAAATTCCTATTGATATTTTTCTAGCTGATCCCGAGTTTTATAAACCTAAAGAAGTACATTTGTTTGTGGGTGCTGAACTGTTTTGGACTCTGATAGGTTCGGGTCAGATCTCCTGCAGCAAGTATGGTCCTATTATACGGGAAACAAAGTTAGGCTGGGTCGTGTCAGGTGCTATGGGTATGTTAAACCATAAAAATAAAAAACAATCTTTTTGCCATTTAAGTACTTTAGAGTCGGTCAATTTGAATGATATTTTGTCTAAGTTTTGGGAGCTTGAGGAAGTCAATGTAACCAAGCCGCACTCTAAAGAAGAAATTTTTTGTGAGGAGAATTTCACCAAAACAACCACTCGAGATCAAGAAGGTCGTTTCATAGTAACTATGCCATTAAAGGAATCTCCTGAATGTCTAGGTCAATCGAGGTCGAATGCAGAAAAATCTTTCTATTCATTAGAACGTGGCTTAAGCAAGAACGAGTATTTACGTGATTTATATGTTAAATTCATGCGCGAGTATCAGGACTTAGGACATATGTCTGTAGATAACAGATATCCTGAACCAGTAGTTGAATATTTTGCTAGCCATCACGGGGTCTTGCGAGAAGAAAGCGTCACAACTAAATTACGAGTAGTGTTTAATTGTTCAGCATCGACCAGCAATGGTTTATCCCTAAATAACATTCAGCATAAAGGTCCAGTTTTACAAGACGATTTACTAGGTATCGTCTTACGATTTCGCTGTCATGCTTATGTATTTTCATCTGATGTTGCCAAAATGTATAGGGCAGTGCTTATTGCTCCAGAGCAGCGACAACTACAAAAAATATTTTGGCGAGAAAATTCAAATGAAGATTTAAAGCTATATGTTCTTAACACTGTTACTTATGGGCAGACTCCTAGTAGTTTCTTGGCAATAAGGTGCCTTTTTGAGTTAGCAAATGAGTGCTCTGATCCTGAAATAGCTCGAATTATTAAACGAGACATGTATGTCGATGATCTGCTATCAGGAGCTCCTAGTATTGAGCAAGCACAAGCAATATGTCAAAAGATTTCACATGTTTTCCAGAGCGGCTGTTTCGATCTTAGAAAATGGCGTTCAAATGATGAACGAGTTCTTAAAACTATTTCAGATTCTTATTCAAATGATAAAATTCTAGAATTTGCTCCAGAAAAAGTCCCTAAAACTTTAGGTCTAACTTGGTGTTCAAAATCAGATTCTTTAATCTACAATATCAATTTGCCAGATACGATTTTTTTCACAAAACGAATTGTTTTATCTATAATTGCAAAAGTGTTTGATCCTCTTGGAATTCTTGCTCCTACTACTATATTAGCAAAGATGTTGCTGCAAAAATTGTGGATAGAAAGAATTTCGTGGGATGCACGGCTGCCAGATCATCTTTTAAGCATTTGGATAAAACTAAAAAACGAACTTCCTCTCATAAATAATTTTCCAGTACCTAGGCATGTAATTTGTAAAGATTTCAATAAAATTGAACTACATGGTTTCTGCGATGCGTCTCAGTCAGCGTACGGAGCCTGTATTTATTTGAGGAGTATGAATCAGAATAGCGAAACACGAACTCAACTTTTGTGTGCTAAGAGCAAGGTTGCTCCAATCAAGTCTTTATGCACTATACCTAAACTTGAGTTATGTGCTGCATTATTAATGTCACGCCTTGCTGAAAAAGTTGATAAATCCCTAGCTATTAAATTTGAAAGTCGCGTTTTTTGGTCGGATTTAACAATTACTCTAGCATGGATTCGAACAAGTCCTAGTTTGTTGAAAACTTTTGTTGGAAATACAGTATCTGAAATCCAAAGCCTAACCAACGAAACAGAATGGAAATACGTTCCAACTCAGGACAACCCGGCTGATCATGTTTCTAGGGGACTATACCCCAGCCAGTTGATGAAATGTAAGTCTTGGTTCTGTGGACCTGCTTGGTTGGATTTAGATAGATCACAGTGGCCGGAAATCCATTTTACTAAGATAGAAAGTTTGCCAGAATTAAAACCACAAGTAATAAATTCTTTGATTTCTAGTAAGCATTCAAAGGCTTGCGGTTTCCCTTTGAACGTTTTTCAAATTTTTCAAGAATGGTTAGAGTTATGGCTTTTATTTTAAGATTTTGTTCTAATGAAACTAATAAATTTCCTTGTTATCTAACATTACCTGAATTGAATTTTGCTAAAATTCAGCTAAGTAAACTTAGCCAGCAAGAGTCGTTTCACGAAGAAATAGACATTTTGAGCAAAAATGGAGCGATCGAAAAAAAAAGCAAGTTGTATACATTAAGTGCATATTTAGATTTCGACAATATATTACGCGTGGGCGGAAGACTAAAACACTCTGATCTACCTTTAGGACAAAAGCATCCCATATTATTAGATTCTAAACATAAATTTACCAAAGAATATTATAGACTAACGTCTCTAGAAGTCTCGTCCGTATTCTGATTTTTGATACCTCGATGGACGCCGGCTTTTGCCGGTGTGGACGCTGGCTCGAGTCTATTGCCCACTGTTGCCGAGTTGTCAGTGCTGTTGATTCAGCGTCCAGCCAGCGAGCCAGCATCCGTGTCTGCTTCTCTGAATGAAGTTATTAAAGTGAAATATTTGCTTTGCGTGCATAGAGAGACAGACGCGTGCCAAAAGGAATTAGGAAGTTAAGCATATATTTTCTAACATATTTGATAATTTACCAACGAATATCATAGATGGATGCTATTCTATCATTTTCTTTAGGTTTTTTTTTCAGTATATTTGGCAAATTTGCCACTTGGAAATTTATGTTTAATTTCGAATTATGAATTATTTATTTATTTTCCAGTAGATCGGTTTATTTACCAACAAGTAAATTTTGGGGTCGGTCATGTTTCCGCCTGTATTAAACAAATTTCAAAAATAAATACCTAAACCATAATAATTTTGCACACAACACAACGAAAACTAGAGCATTTTTTTAAACTAGGGGCAAATTTGACCGTTCCCCCTTGTTTGTCTAAAACTTGAAAAATTCCTATTCACCTAAATTTGCACAATTTCGCATGCCTATTTTCAAATTTTGCACACTTTTCTGGGGAAAGTTAAAGTATGTTTTTTTTTAAAGATAATTCCCCAAGTCAAAAATTCAATAACTATGTTGGCAACACAAGCCTTTTCTACATAAAAAATTTGAAAGCATTGACAATTTTACATTGCATTGACAACTTAATGTCATTTTGACTTTTATCTTAAAAAAAAAAAAACTTTTTCTACAAACGTGTCAAAAATGCAATTTTTAACACCCCCCGTAGCATTAAAAATGTTACTTTATCGCACTAGTGCCATAAAGTCTTTATAGCACTAATGTTAAAAATGAAACATCAAATTTTGAGAGCGAACGTCAAAAATGTTTGTATTTTTAGTTATTTACATTGATATTAATGGTAAAATTGGAACAACTGAGGTAGCCCGATTGGCCGCCGCATCTATATTTTTCAAGGGATCGATGCAATCTTCTCTTTCTTCTGTATTTTGTTACATTTTTAGCAAAAAGCATTATTGACCACGACATGCTTTCAAGAAACTGACAAGACATTTCATTACCTGTAAAACAAGGTGCTGGTTGTTTGGATCTTTTGATAAATGTCAAATTCAATAATTTTATGTAGGAAAGATGCTTCCAATTTATTATTCATTGAAAAATCCAATTTGATGACGTCATAATTTAGAAATCTTAGATTTTACTATCACTTCTCCGCGATTCTAAACCCACTTTTCCGCAAATACCTCATTTTTTCGCGATTCTTATCTCACTTTTTCACAAATTCACACTCACTTTTTTTGAAATTTTTGACTCATTTTTTTTGTGATTTTTGACCCACTTTTTTGCAATTTTGTTTTCACTTTTTTGCGATTTTTGGCTCTCACTCCTCGGCGATTACAAACTTATTTTTCTGCTATTTCATCCTCATTTTCCCGCGATTGTTCCCCTACTTTCCGCGATTTTATCTCCACTTTTCCGCTAATTTGACCTCACTTTTTTTGTGATTTTTGAAAAATATTTTTTTTGCGATTTTTGACTCATTTTTTTGCAATTTTACCATCACTTACCGCAATTCTAAATCCACTTTTTCACGATTGTAAATCGACTTTTCTGTAAATATAATCTCATTTTTCCGCGATTCTTGTCTCACTTTTTTTTGCGATGTTATCCTCACTTTTCCGCGATTCATATTTCATTCTCCGCGATTTTATCCTTACTTTTCGTGACTTTATCCTCATTTTTCCGTGAGTCTCATCTTACTTTTCCGCGAGTTTAAATTCACTCTTTTTGAAATTTTTGACTCATATTTTTCTTGCGATTTTTGACTCTTTTTTTTGTGATTTTATCATCACTTTCCACGATTTTATCCTCATTTTTCCTCATTTCAAAATTACGAAAATAACGATAATTTTTGAAAAGTTACGAAAAATTACGTAAAATATGAAAAATTAGAGAGAGTTGCAAACATTTACGAGAATCACGGAATAACAAAAAATTGCGGAAATTACAAAAATTATGGGATTTGCCAAATATTACGCAAAAGAATTACGAAGTCACTCCAAAATTACGTCAATTATTTAAATATTACTAATTTTTGAAAAGTTACGAAAACTAACAAGACAAATTACGGGAATTACGAAAAATAATGGGAATTTTAAAAATTTACGGAACCCAGTAAAATGACGGGAATGACGAAAATTTGCGGGAATTATGAGAAATTATGAAAATTACGGGAATTGAGAAAAATACAAAAAAACTACGAAAATTACAAAAATTACGGGTATTACGAAATATTACGGAAAAGAATTACAAAGTCATTTCAAAATTACGTGAATTACGGTAATTCCCAAAATAACGGAAATCACAATTTTTTGAAATTACGAAAATTACAATAACTTAGGGAGAATTAGAAAATTCCCAATTTTTTTTGGAAATTAGGAAAATTGAAAATTAAAATAATTACTGGAAAAAGCGCAAAAAATTGCGGGAATAACGAAAATTACCAAGTTTTCCAAAAATTGAAAAAAATAACGGGGAATTAGAAAATAACAAGAATTATCTCAGAAATTACACAAATTAAAAAATTTCGAAAATCCCCAAAAAAAAATACGGGAATTACCAATTTTCGAAAATTTCAAAAACTTAAAGAAAATTATAAAACTAACGAAATTTTTTTGAGAAATTACGGAAATTAAAAAATTACGAAAATATGTAATGGAAATTACGAAAATTTCGAGTTTTTCGAAAATTGTAAAAACTAAGGGGGTATTAGCAAAATAACGAGAATTATCTGAGAAATGACAGGAATTACAAGATTTCGAAAATTCCCAAAATAAAATACGAAAATTACGAGAATTATATAATTTCAAAATTATGAAAATAACGGCGTTTTCTGAGAAATTACAGGAATTAAAAAATTACGGAAATCTGAAAACTACAGGAATTATTCAAAAATTATGAAAAATACGAAGAAATCACGAGAATTAAAAAAATTGTGACAATTTTCAAAAAATTACGAAAATAACAAGAATTACAAAAAGTTACAGGATTCACGAATTTTCCGAAAATTGCAAAAACTAAGGGGGAATTATGAAATTAACGAGAATTTTTTGAAAAATGACGGGAATTTAAGAATTTTCGAAAATTCCAAGAAAAAAAAAATACGGGAATTACCAATTTTTGAGAATCACAACAAACTGGGGGGGGAATTAATTATAAAGATAACGGAGTTTTTTTGAGAAATTACGGGAATTACAAAATTACGAAAATTTGAGGAACTACAGGAAATATAAAGATTGGAAGAGATAAGGAAAAATCACGAGAATTGCGAAAAAATTACGATAATTTTTGGTAAGTTACGGGATTTATGAAAAAGTTACGGGAATTACGAAAATTACGAGTTTTCCAAGAATTGCAATGACTAAGGAAGAATTATAGAAATAGGGAGAATTATCTGAGAAATTACGGAAATAATGAAAATTCACAATAAAATTTTTTTTAAAATTACGAGAATTACGAATTTTTGAAAGTAACAAAAACTTAGGGGGAATTATAAAATAAGTAGGTAACTGAATATTTTGAGAAATTACAGAAATTAAAAAACTGAGAAACAACAGGAATTATTCAAAAATTACGGGAATTTTGGAAAGTTACGAAAAATTAAGAAAATTAGGAAAAAGTTATGGGAATTACGAAAATTAGGAGTTTTGCAAAAATTGCAAAAACTAAGAAAAAATTATAAAAATAACGAAATTTATTTGAGAAATAACGGCTTTCAACAATTTTTTTTCGCAATTTAACCTTCACTTTTCCGCAATTTCAAAATCCAAACTCACTTTCTCGCAATTTCAACAAAATTTTCCGCGAATTTTGCCTCACTTTTCCGTTATTCTTTCCTCATTTTTCAATAAGTATAAGCTCACTTTTCCGCGATTTTCGCCTCACATTGCCGCAATTTCAACCTAATTTTTCCATAATCTTTACTTTTATTTTTCGTATTTATAACCTCATTTTTTCTCGATTATAACCTTGCTTTTCCGCCATTTTTACTCAACTTTTTCGCAATTAGGGAATCCAAACCACGTGACTTTTGCCAACCAGCCGGCATTTTGAAATTTTTATGAGGTTAGAATACGGGTTTTTACATGTCAACGATGTCAGAAAAGTGTCAGATTTGAGAACTCGTCCCGTGTATTGATAAAGCCTGGTACTCATAAAAGCGAAATTCGCTCTTTTTTCAATGTCAAATTGTCGATGCAATGTCAAAAAAGAGCAAATTATGAGTACTAGGCTTAATCCTGCCAAAAAAAAACATATTGTGTTTTGTTTATTGTTTGCCAACCAGACGCCATTTGGACAGGTCGTTGGATTGCCTAATTCCAACATTTCCAACTTCATTTTTCCGTAATTTTTACTTCTATTTTTCGTAATTCCAACGTCACTTTCCAGCAATTTTGACACTCACTTTTTCGCAATTTTTGAAAAGTTACGGAAAATTGCAGGAATTACGAAAAATTACTGGAATTATAAAAATAAAGAGAATTACAAAAATTATAGGAATTATGAAAATCACGAATTTTTGAAATTATGAAAATTACAAAACTTGGGGAGAATTTAAAAATAACGAAGTTTTTTAAAAAATTAGGAGAATTAAAAATAAGTACAAAAAATTACGGGAATTACGAAAAAATTATGATTTTTGAAGTTATGGGAAAATTACGAAAAAGTTATGGGGGAATTACGAAAATTATGAGTTTTTCGAAAATGCAATAACTAAGGAAAAATTGACTTTTTTAAGCAAAATTCATTTTCTTACATTTTATTTTTTTTCTAGAAAACTGGCAAAAGGATAATTGTGGAAATTTTTCAGAAAAAAGAGGAAAGTGAGGATCTCATTAAAACAAAATTTCAAAATTTTCCAGTAAAAAATCACTTCAGGAAAAATTCTGGAAAATTGACTTATTTAAGCAAAATTAAGGAAAATTCATCCTCTCACATTTCAATTTATTTCTGGAAAACTAATAAAGCAAAAGTTGTGAAATTTTTCCAAGAGAAAGAAGAAAATAAGGAGCTCATTATAGGAAAATTTCGAAATTTTCCAGTGAGAAATCACTTGGAAAATCGACTTTTTCAAGTAAAATTAAGGAAAATTCATCCTCTCACATTTTTTTTTTTTTGAAAAACTAGCAGAAGAAAAATTTTGATATTTTTACAGGAGAAAGAGGAAAGTGAGAAGTTCATTATGTGTATGTATAAAAATTTCAAAATTTTCCAGTAAAAAATCCAGAAGAAATTCTGGAAAACTAACTTTTAACTAAAATTAATTTTTTTAATTTTAAATTTTTTCTGGAAAACTGGCAGAGGAAATTTACAGTGAAAAATCACTCTAGGAGAAATTTTATTTATATATTTTCGGATAACTGAATAAATTCTCTTCTAAGTTAAAAAATGTATTACAAAACAATAATTCCGAAGGTGCTCCATGAATTAATCTATGACATAACTTTTTCCCTAAGTTATGACGTCATCGATGACGTAAGTAAAAACTTGCGTGCCGTGTTTGAAATTTCAGTCATAAAAAAATGAATTTTTTTTAAAAAAAGGCAAATGATGACGTAAGTACAAACCCTCGTGAAACCAACTTTTCACGCGTCTCATTTTCTTTCCATCAAACTCCAAAAACAAAAAAAAAAAATGGTGCTGCAACACCCCTCAAATTTGGAGCCTAGTTGCGCTTATGCTACTCGCTTTGGCCAATTTTGCGTACGTTTCTGGGGAAAGTTATTAAGGCATTAAAAATTTGCACTTTCCCCCCCGTTTGTCGAAAAATTAAAACATCCTATGCTTGTCTCCCCACTCTCCCCCCCCCCCTCGTTTTTCAAAAAGTTGAAAAATCCTTATGCTACTAGGTTCACCTAATTTTGCACAACTTTGCACACCTATTTTCAAATTTTGCAAAATGTGCACTTTTCCGCCGGTTTTTTGAGAAAATTAAATTTTTTTATGTTACTCAATTCGGGTTGAAAATAAACGTACAAAATTGAGTGAACCCAGTAGCAAGGGTTTTTCAATTTTTTGACAAACAGGGGAAAACGTGCAAATTAATACAACATTCAACTCCCAGAGGAATGTGTAAAATTAAAAATATGGTGTGCAAAATTAGCCGAAGCGAGTAGCATAAGAATTTTTCAAGTTTCAGATAAACGGGGAAAAAAGTGCACATTTATCACACCTCATAACTTTTCCCAGAAGAGTGTGCAAATTTTGAAAATAGGTGTGCAAAATTGTCCAAAATTAGATGAAACGAGTAGCATAGGGGTCTATCAATTTTTTTAAAAACGGGTGGGGTTATGCAAATTTTTGATACGATATAACTTTCCCTAGAAAAGTGTGCAAATTTTGAAAATCGGTGTGCAAAATTATGGGTTATTTATTTTTGAAATTTGTCTATTTGTCGAAAAAAGCAAATTTTCAAAGACGGGGGTAGTCCTGACAACCTGTTCACCTCTCGACAGCTGTCAAAAATTACATTTGACAGCTGTTGAGTATTCCAAATTGTATTATCATCCGAACTTAAACTGTATGCAAAATTTCAGCAAAATCTATTGCAAAGAAATGGTTCACAAATCTGCATCTGTTACATTTGACAGTTAACACCTGTCATCAGTGGTCTAAAATGTATTATCATCCGAACTTGAAGTGTATGCAAAATTTCAGCAAAATCCGTTGCGAAATAATGTTCAAAAATCTGCACCTGTCACATTTGACAGTTGACACCTGTCATTAGTGATCTAAAATGTATTATCATCTAATCACCTGAACTTGAAGTGTATGCTAAATTTCAGCAAAATCCGTTGTGAAGATATGGTTCAATCTGCAACTGTCTTAATTTGACAGTTGACACCTGTCATTAGCGGTCTAAAACCTTCTTATTATTATTGCCTTTCATATTAAACATTAAACTGGTTTGAGGCACATCGATCGGATAGTTTCAAAGTCTATAACGGACATAGGTAGACACACACAGACAGACAGACAGAAACAATTTTTGTGTTTTATTCCTCTATATATTAGTAACAGAAAATTACTACCCACAAAAATACATAACTATTTACCTATTTATTATATTGTTTTTAATTATAACAATATTCCTATTCTATAGTAGGTATATGCATAAAAAGTACCTATATAAAACACAGGCATTTAATTTGTTATACAAAAGACAACTTGGCAACGCAGCCTAACAAATACGCGTGCATTTGGTCCCTCAAATTAATTTAATCGCAGAAACGACTGATTTTACTAGGACACTAGCGCCATCACGCAGGTTTATATTTTCGCCGCCGGACGGTTCTTCTAGAGACGTTAGTCTATAATATTCTTTGAATTTACTCAGTTGCTTTTCGACTCTGAAGAGAATGTTTCTTTGCATTGTGGGCCACAGTTTTTACTCTCAAATGTTAGGTACCAGTATTGGCCTATTGGAGGACGAAATCTTGCTCGTAATACTGTTAAAAAATGTGTCAAGTGTGCAAGATTCAATCCTATTTCAATACAGCCCAAAATGTCAGACTTACCAAAAGAACGCATTACTCCTTCTAGCACTTTTTCTATAACAGGTTTAGACTACTCTGGTCCCTTTCTAGTAAGGGATCGAAGGTGTCGTGGTGCTAAGCTAGTCAAGTGTTGGGTAGGGCTATTCATTTGTTTCGCGACCAAGGCTTTGCATTTGGAATTAAAATCTAGTCTATCTACCGACGCTTTCCTAATGGCACTCCGAAGGTTTGCCGCAAGGCGAGGTAAACCTGTTAAGTTACTATCTGATAATGGCACTAACTTTATCGGAGCAAAACGAGAGTTGGGTAAGTTTTTGAAGGAAAGTGAGAAACAGATTTGCTCATCAGCGGTTTTAGAGAAAATAGAATGGTCTTTCATTCCTCCATACTCCCCACATTTTGGTGGTTTATGGGAGGCAGGAGTCAAAAGTGTGAAATACCATTTAAAACGAGTTCTAGAAAATGTTTATTTTACGTTTGAGGAGTTTGCCACTGTTTTGAAGCAAATTGCGGCGGTGCTCAATTCTAGACCCTTGTGTCCTCTCAGTTCTGATCCGTCAGACTTAATTCCACTAACGCCGGCCCATTTTCTGATTGGCCGTTCGATGGTAGCAGTCCCAGACAAGGATGTGGTTGATATACCAGTTAATCGACTTAACAGATTTCAACTTGTTCAACGTGTAATTCAGCACTTCTGGCGACGCTGGAAAAACAGTTATCTTGCTGAACTACAATATCGCAATCGTTGGCAAACCAATAAAGGACAATTGACTATTGGTGATTTAGTGTTTATCAAAGACGATTATTCTCATCCAAGTGATTGGCGGTTAGGTCGCATTGAGACATTACATAAAGGATCAGATAACATTGCTCGTGTTGCCTCCATTAAAACATCCAGTGGTGTGATTAAACGCAGTTTCAATAAACTTTGTGTGCTTCCAATTGAAAATCCTTTAGATTTCAAGGCGGGGGGCATGTTAACGCCCGACGAAGCTAAATGAAGATTCTATAATTTTGTTATAAGTGGTTAATAGTGGTTAGCCATGTGCAGGTAAAAAAAAAAAAAGAATATTGATGAAGACCAGTGACAATTATTTTTGAATGTGACAATCAATCAATTAATTAATCAAAAAAGTTACAGAATTTGATCAGTTTGTCTAGTAAAATCTTATTATTAATCTTTATTGTAACTTTCAGCATCCATTATAATCATTGTTTCCATTTTATTGCACTTTTCTCTAAATCATGCCCAGTTTTTAAATAAAATTTACAGTCCTCCTAGTACAGTTAAAAACAAGTGCCGTTTTAAATAATAAGCTCTTACAGTGTAGCTCGTAGGTACATAAAGAGTATTAAACGAGCTGTAACGAAACTAACCCGTCCACCTAATGCGTGCTAGTCTTTGTATCTTGATATTGAATTATTGAATTTAAAAAACAAAGCGCGCTTTGCACGCTTTGTTTTCAACCAATTAAACGAAGTTTATCGGAACTAACCCAAACTAACCCGTCCACGTAATGCGTACTAGTCCTTGTATGTTAATATTGAATTTAGTAAAGGTTCGTCGAAGGTGAATAGAATTCTTGTGGCGCCAATTTCACTGTTTGATCTAAGCCGCCATAGTGATTGGATTGCCCTATTATAACCTTCCTTATTACAAATTACAACCAAACAAATGAATAATTATGACGTATTTCCGCAATAAAATTTTCACGTTTTTATATTCAGAATTTTTTTTTAAATGCAAAGGAACATCAATTTTTCACGCAATTGATTTCAACTATGTACCTATTCTAAAATCTGATGAATTTCTATGAAAAATAGAAACAGCAAGGAAACAGCTTATTTCCGCAGGAAAATGTTTGTGTTTTTTTATTCAGAAAAATGTTACAAAATGCAAAGCAAACAATTTTTTCAATGTAACTGATTTCAGCTATTCTAAAGTCCGGAAAATGGAAATGACGCATTTCCGCGACTCTGGAAAGCTCTGAATAAGTCTGGATAATGTCTGGAAAAGTCTGGAAATATCTGGGGCGAATTCAGGAATGACACACTCAGTGTGAGTGTGATACCGGTGCGGTGCGACGCACTAGCCGATGATAAAGATAAATTGTGCAAAATATAAACAAAACACAAATAAGAATTGAAGTTTTTTCTTCAAAATAAAAAAATGAACAATAAAATAATACATCGAACTAAAAAGTGAAAAATAAATATAGTTTAAAAAAACTAAAAAACACGCTTTTATAGTAAATTGGACTAAAAAGTGAAAAATAATTTTTAATATTGTCACAACTACCCGCTGTACGGGGGTGACATGGGGGGTTTGTAGCTTTGGGGGTAGATGGAGAGAAACTCGCTCAGGTTATATAAAAATATATGCTATATATTTTCCCAAATATAACCTTACATGTATGCTAATCCTATAAGGTACATGACCCTTCGTACACTGGGGTCCTTATAGGGGGCCACACGTCAATTCTGCTTGGGGGACTGTAGATAAGTTTATCGTCACCCTTATGCCTTGTCCAGAGGGGCGTTCCCAACGAGAGGTAATTGCACTGGACAACGATAAGGCTGAAGATACCCAGAGGGGCGTTCCCAACGAGAGGTACTTGCACTGGGGAGACTTAATTCCAGAGGGGCTTTTCCAACGAGAGGTACTTGCACTGGTTTAAGTCTGCCTTTGCTGCGGCTTGCAGCGCAATTTATATTAATTTATTGCTGAATTGCAATAAATATTCGATCGAATCGGCAATTAAATTAATAAGGTTGAATACCGGGTCCTCCTTTCCCAAGCAGCTAGTTGACATATGCCCCCCCTCCATGAAGCATTGGACCCCAATGCTTGGAAGAGACATTTACAACAAATTATATACAAATACCATAATAGTGTCAAAAAAATACAATAATATCCTTATCCTAAAAATATCCCTTCTTTACAATAATAGCCTAATTATAAAGGTAGGTATAGAGAAAAAAAAAAAAAAAAATTAAAAATCAAAATTAACCAAAGTTTTTTTTTTTATGGTGGGATGGGTGAGGGTGCATTATTATTCAGGTTACTACAAAAAAATATCTTACAACTAACAAATTTCATCAACTTCACCGTTTCAGCCATGGGTTTTTCCTCGGGTTTTTCTCTTTTGGTCCGGTCCTGTTTTCTGTGTTGTGGGTCTGTTCTGGTTCCAAATACTTCTTGGTAGGTCAGCTAGATCGTGGGGTGATATCGATCCCACGGTCTAAGTGTCGCTTCCTGGTTTGTTATGCTTCTTTCTTGTTCATTGTGCTGTATTCTGTCTTTCAAGTGGATTGGTTCTGGCTCCAAGTACTTCCTGATGATTTGGTCATCTGGGTCGTGGGTTTGCGCGGTCCCACGGCCCAAGTAATCCTTGATCATCTCTTTTGTGAGTGTGGTGGAAATGGTACTGTGGTCTGTCTACTTTTGGTCCATATCCATTTGTTTCTTCTGGTTTGAAGTTCCTAGCCCCTGCTCAGTCCAGAGCTAGGTCCTTCTTATTACAATGCCTTCCCTCGAATTTGTTTTGTAGTCCGTCCCTGGTTGGTAGTTTTGTATATACATGCAAAAAATAAAATAATATTTAAAAAAAAAATTTGCTTATTCCTATAATTACATAGTTTAATAATTATGACCCACATTTGGCCCATCAGTTTAATTCGCCCAATTGTTAAAAATGACCCCTCCAGGTAAGTTCAGAAGAAGTATAGTTTGTTTTAGTGTATTCATGTGTTTTTCCTTGTAGCCCGCTCCAAACTTAGGGCTGTCAGGAGAATTGTGCGGCAGGAGTGCCCCAATATTGGCTTAGTAAGTAGTTCTATTGTTTTTTCTCTATTTAAATATCTATATATATTCGTCTTCTTCCAGAATTATGTAGTAATGTACGTGAGGGTGGTTGGAGAGTGGCCACCCCCCGTGCCAGGGATCCAACGTACCCTTTTTTATGGGTCCCTTTGTGGAGCCATTTGCTTGATTTGCGCCGTGGTGCGAGCTAGGCGACCGCTGGTCATAATTTATTTTTAGTAATACATAGAGTTGTAAAAAAGTGTTTTTTTTTTTCTCTCTCTTTTTGTTCCCTCGCTTTCAGAGAATATTTATTATTCTAATCAAAGTTCCACTAAGTCCACCTCTGGTGTTTTGTTTCTAATCATTACGTATTTCTGTAGCGTCATTCAAAGGTGCGCTCGCGTCGCACTTATTTTTATGAAAAGTGCATGTCAGCGTTCCGTCAGGTCTACGGCCTGTAATTCGCAATATGTATTCGTGGTTTTCCACGCCCGTATCGTTTCTTTCTGGTTTATGTGGCAAACTTTCTTTTTTAGCTTCAATTTGTAGGTACATAAACCCTTTTCCCAATAGGTACATGAGGAATAGTACAAACAAACCGCATGTAGTGTAGAATATTACATCGTGTTCTGGTGGGTGTTGGCTGCCCGAGTCTTGGCCTGTACAAGGGTTGAAGAGTGCAAGGATTAATGGTTGTGGTCTTCTCCATAAAACATATATCAATATTACTGTTAAAACTGTGTTCCATATCGTCATTATACTGTGACTTTCTGTCGTCCAATGGTAAGTTCTGGCAGATGCTTGTCCATATTTTAGTTTTCTTTCAATGTTTTCTAATAGTGCTTTATTTGATGTTAGGTTTCGATGTGGGATCGTCAGCGACCAGTTATGGTTTATACATTCGTGTATATTGTTGAACTTTACTGGCGTAGATGTAGTCAAAGGGTTGAGCACGAATGATTTTAGGTTTGTCCAAGCTGCAGGGATCACGTGAGTAATGTATAGCTGTGTATCGACTTCCTTGCAGGGAAATCTCTTTGGTATTATTATTTTATCATTTATTTTTAGGTTACACTGGCATGGCATGAGGACTTTGATTGCCCCTGGTTGAGCTGTACCGTTTTTCTCTAGGACTGTGGACTTCTTTGGGCAATCTACTTTTATATCTCCCTGGAGGTGGGTTATAATAAATTGGTCGTCTCCTATTTCCGTGATAACCAGGAGGGTTGATTTGTGACACCTCATAGGGCAATGGGTGGTCAGGTCTTCCACTGTAGTGCCTTGAAATAATTTTGTGGCACATGACGGGCCCTGGAGTGTGTCGCCTGAAAACCTTGGCAGGTAGCATAGCTTATTTTCATACGGGTTACATAGATGAAGACCCGTTCCTGTTATCTGTCTTGTGGTTTTGCTCTCATGGTAGTCATTACCTCCAGCAACCGCCATATAGAGTGTGTTGTGTTCGATGATACATGTCTGACCCTGCCATGAAAAAGGGTACGTCTGTAATTCAAATAGTTGCCATTGACGGTTCTTCTCGTTTGTAGGAACTTTTATATGAATTACTAGTTTGTTGTCTGTGAAACTGCAGTCACAAATTGGGAGCTCATAGTACTTAGAAATTTCCTGCGTTTGGATTGCCAGTTCGTGTTCCCTGTTTTTGAGCTCGGTGTTCAGGTGTTTCAAATCTTCCTCAAGTATTTGGGGAGTTACAACCGCCATTGGTATGTGGTGGTGTTTACAAGAATCTATGATACTTTGTCTCTTCATGGTTCTGGTAACTGTCACTACCTTTCTTGCCAGATCTATGTTATTTTTTAAGATCAAGTATATTAGGTTACGCTGTGTTGCCTCTTCTTTTAAAAACTCATTGCCCACCGTTTCTACAAAATTCTCCAGGTTTTTTATTTTCGTTTCGGTTGTTTTTAGAGCCGCTGCTGTTTCTTCTTGGGATTGTTTCATGTAAGATGATTGTTCTCCTATTACTTTAATCGCTGATTCAAGCCCTTGCGTTACTGAGTCCAGTCTTGATCTTAAGGAATCTGTGTCCATGACTAAAGAGTCTAGTTTCTGTTGGGTGGCCACCCCGCAGCACCAGTTAAGTCCGTCCGCTATGAATGACAGGGAGATTGCTCTCTTTGTCTTCTTTGATTTTTTCAGGCGAGTAGTGATCCCATCGTTATTTAGGCTGCTTATCTCTTTGTCCACTGCCTTGGCTATTTCCTCCATCTGCTTCATTACCTTGCACTCTATTTTTCCTTTATCTAGGCATTCCATTGTCGTTTGTTTTTCTTGCACTTCGTCTTGCCATGATACGCTATATGTCAGGGGTATGGATCCTCCATATGATATGGTTTCCGGCAGTAGCTTCCATGAGGCTCCTGCGAAAACTTCCACTTCATTCCCTTGGTGTGCACCTATGTACACCACCAAAATCCTGTGAACAAAGGTAAAATTTGTTAGGATTTGTATTCATCTTGAGCTACCGTTCCTCTCCATTTTTCCTCTGGCGATTATCTTATACTCCCTAGCTAATGTTTTACCCTATTTTTTCTATCCTATTTCTATTTTCCTACTCTATAGTTTTTTGCTTATGTTTTATCTGTACAATCAGTCTTCTTCTTCCTCGTTTTCTGCTTCACTGATTCCAATTTCTTCTTCAATTTTTTCTTCGTCTCCTTCATCCTCATCAACTTCAGATTCTGCGTTTTCAGCTATATCTGTCTCATTTGCCCTTTCTTCAATAGGCGCAGCTTCTGTCCATGGATCGTAGTAGGGTAACATCCTACTCACGTGGACCGTATCCTTTTTTCTGCTTCCAATCTTTTGTACCTCGTAATTCACTTCTCCCATTTTTCTAATTACTTTGTATGGTCCAAACCATCTTAAGAGTAACTTTTCACTTCTTCCAACCTTTCTGATTGGGATAAACACTTTAACTTTGTCTCCAGCTTCAAAGTCCAATTCTCTATGTCTTTCATCAAAACGCCCTTTATCTTTCCCTTGTCTTTTCTGTATATTTTCCACTGCTATGGCTCTTATTAAGAGTGCCTTTTCTCTAATTTGCAGAGCGTCCGTTTCGTTGTCAGCGTCCAACAATGCAGCTTCTGCTGGTAGTGTGGGTTCCCTTGCATATGTTAACATAAATGGGCTAAATCTCGTTGTGTCCTGTATTGCTGTATTATACGCAAATGTTATAAATTTGGTTTTGTCTGGCATCTATTCTTGCCACAATGGCGACGGTACCAACTATGTGTCACAGTTTTTAAATCTACAAGTTTTCAAATCTACGTGTATCTTCTCCACCTTCGCCACGCTGTCGTGAATTTCTCTTGTCGACGTACCGCCTGGTGACGTGTTTGGGTGTTAGCTTGCTTCAAAGGCGCCTTACGGCGTCGGTTCTTGCGCGTCGGTTTCGAGACGGCGCCTCCACCAAATATGTCACAACTACCCGCTGTACGGGGGTGACATGGGGGGTTTGTAGCTTTGGGGGTAGATGGAGAGAAACTCGCTCAGGTTATATAAAAATATATGCTATATATTTTCCCAAATATAACCTTACATGTATGCTAATCCTATAAGGTACATGACCCTTCGTACACTGGGGTCCTTATAGGGGGCCACACGTCAATTCTGCTTGGGGGACTGTAGATAAGTTTATCGTCACCCTTATGCCTTGTCCAGAGGGGCGTTCCCAACGAGAGGTAATTGCACTGGACAACGATAAGGCTGAAGATACCCAGAGGGGCGTTCCCAACGAGAGGTACTTGCACTGGGGAGACTTAATTCCAGAGGGGCTTTTCCAACGAGAGGTACTTGCACTGGTTTAAGTCTGCCTTTGCTGCGGCTTGCAGCGCAATTTATATTAATTTATTGCTGAATTGCAATAAATATTCGATCGAATCGGCAATTAAATTAATAAGGTTGAATACCGGGTCCTCCTTTCCCAAGCAGCTAGTTGACAATATAAACAGAAAATATTAATGAACAAAAAATATTAGAGTTATTGTGAAAAAAGCGTGGTGTGCTCAATGTACGAGAAATGTGGAACAAAGCACCCCACGCTTTTTTCACAATAACTCTAATATTTTTTTTGTGCAACCATCCGCAAAATGAGCTTTCGCGGCCGCCACACAGTCCGCGAAATTCAATTTCGCGGCCGTTGCCCTTGGTGACGGCCGCGAAACTATAAATCAAAATTTGACACTTTGACAACAACAATAAGTAAATTTTATTTCCAAATTCTTCAGAACAACATAAATTATTTAGGATAAATATTAACACTTACATGACAGTTTGCATTATTACTCCTGAAGCTGAAACAACTAATAATCCAGTGTTTTTGAATTGAACTCTCAAAACTTCCCATTTCGGCATTAAATTAGCCAATATGCTTTCAGACACCATTTTGACGTTTTGTTTGTCACACCAATTTTTTGAACTCGCAGTAACAATTTTCATATTGCCGCTTAGTTTTCCAGGTATTAACTCAGAAATAGCTGATTGAACCATATTTTTTAGCTCTGGAGGAGTGCAAGAGAGTGAAACATCTGTATCGCTGTCGGATATTTTCACGATTTTTTGAGAACCGTCAAAATTTTTTGTGTATTTGTTTACTTGCAAAATATGTCATCCATGACATCCATGGAAACGCTGTGCCACCATAGCCACCAGGTTATACATCAAACTGGTAATTAGTTCCACATGTTTGTTGAAAGGAGTACATTTTTTCTATAATTCCACATAATTTTCATGGTTGCACAAAAAATAGTGTGTATACCATGACCGCGAAACTTTTTAGCGTCCTCGAGATTATCTTGCCTCGGCCGCAAGCGACCTCGCTTCGGCGATAACTTTTCTCTACGTACGCTAAAAGGCACTTCGCGGCCTTGGTATACAAATAACTATTGTTCATTGATATTTTCTGTTTATATTAAAAATTATTTTTCACTTTTTAGTCCAATTTACTATAAAAGCGTGTTTTTTAGTTTTTTTAAACTATATTTATTCAATTAAGTTTACTAACGCAATAATTTTAACAACAGGACATCAACAATTATTTTTATTATAAGTAGAATTAATTATTTATGGTATACAATTCGTTAAAAAGGTCGATATTGGTCAGTACAAAAACCTAATAGCTTTCTTGAAGAAAAAAAAAGATTGAAGAATTCTAAAAAGATCTAAAATTTTTGAGAAGCATGACATGAAGAGAAAAATTGAAAAAAAAAATAATAAATCAGTGCGTGAAAAACTTTTCTCGGGCACAGCGTGCTTGAAAAACTTTTTTCACGGACGCCGTGCGGTAAAACAATTTTCACGCACGCAGTGCGGAAAAGTGGTACTTTCCGCACGCAAATCAGTGCGTGAAAACGCGTTTTCCGCACGCTCGTAGGAAAACATCCGAATGTGTTAGTTTGTGACTTTTCAAATAGCCTTTCCGTTTAAATTTTGCATTGCAAGTGTCACATTCAAAAGGATAAAAATCAGAGTGTATTGATTGGTGGAATTTTTGTTTAAAATTTGCTTTGCAAAATTCACATTCGAAAAGAAAAATATCAGAGTGTATCACCAACATTCATCAACTTAGCCACATTTAGTCAATATGTGTATGAAGCCATAAATATTAAATCACAGGTTGACGTTATTTACAGAGACATTTGATTGGGTCAGATACTGCGGAATAATGAATTTTCTCAAGCATATGGATGTGCCTTTGCATTTGATTGAGCTAAAAAGTGTGGTTATGTTAACGTGAGACATGACCCGTCAGACGCTTGTGCTTACATCGAATTCTGTGCAGTTTTGAGTAGTTTTTGATCATATAGAAGTTGTGCTCAATTTTAATAAAGTTTGGTGTGTGATGGCTTCAAATTTATAACTTGAGAATAAAAAAAACACCTGTCACATGTAAATCGCATAAAAGCAATAACATAAAATACGATGAGTTGATGGGTAAGACGGGCTACTGAGGAAGTAGTACAGAGATTCGTTTTGACGGATATCGTCTTGTGACGTCATTGATTTACGACTGCGTTTTGGCGCAAAAGAGTTATTTTGAATTTCAATATTCTTTTACAGAAAAATTATTAGTTGAAAATTTAATTTATGTGCTAAGTGATTTTCTACAATGTGTAGAATTTATTATGAGAATTTAAAAAAAAATGCAAATTCCCCATTGGTTGGCTCTGGCCGGTTGGTCCAAAATGACTGACGAATGAAGAAGAAATATAGTCATTGTTATAATAATAGAAACATGTACAAAAAAAAAATTGAAAAATATAACATAATTTCAAAAATTACAAACACATTCACATACAATTAACACTCAAATTAGCATCCAATCTTAACTTTTTCGAAATAACAAAAAGTACAGTGAATAAATTAATCAGAATTTTCAAAGTTTCATAAACCAAAATTTATTTACATAAAAACCAAACTACAAAACTTTGAAGCTACAAATAATAAACTCCTTAACCAAAAATAAATCAAAAAACTTTTTAAAAAAATACGCAAGTATCTGGGCAATGGACGATTGCACGCCGCGCTCAGAATTTTTTTCCGGTACCACTAGCACCATGGGACGATAGGGCGCCAAACCTCAGACTAATAATAAAACTAGAGACCAAACATGCCATTTAGAAATCGCCCAATGTTTAGAATCAATCATCTTTTAGTCCCTGACATGAGTAGGAGAGAGATAGACCTATAAAATGGCAACACTGTTCAGTGGCGGTGTATTCAGTTTCCTCTCAATTTTGCCATTCACAATAAATTACCATAAATATCCTGTATCTACGCCAATGACAAGCGTAAAATGATGTCAAATTTCTTACCGCCGAAATATTAAAATGTGCTTGGAATCAATAAAGATAATACATCGATTTACCATTTTAACGTTCTCCACCACACTTTCCACATATTTAAATCCAAAAATACCACTGATTAACACTCAAATCACAAAATTTATCTCTATCACTTCACAGCAACAGTGCGAAATCCATTATGGCTGCCATAAGTCACCTAAAATCCTCTGATTGGCTGCTCGTAGATGCAACGTTGCCGATGTGCTGTTTTTCGAGCCATATATTCCTGGTTCTTCCCGAATTTTCACCAATTTAAATTATAAAAAGAATAATTATTTTTTTCAAAAAGGCGTTCAAGTTATGCTTCAACAAAGATTGATATAAAAAAAACATTTATATTATGTTAAAACATATTTTGAAATAATGATTATCCGTAAAAACATTTAATATTGAAAATCACATCGGATTATTGGCAACCAGGCTTTTCATGCAAAAATCGACCTTATGGATGTTGGATCGCGAATTGTTTGTTTACTGTTGTATCTGTCGTTTTTAGTTGTTAATCTGAGCGCCAAACCCCTTTTACAACATAGGACGATTGCGTGCCTACCTCATTCTATGGAAACTATAAAAAGTTGAAGGAAAACACATGGTCTTAGGAGGAAACATTTATTTTCTTCTTTCATAAACTTAGAGGATACGCTTTTTATGGTTTCAAAGGGTGTTTTACTCTTACATAAGGAAATCACAATGGTGATATAATCCTGTTTTTTATAATTGCTCCCCTTTTGGGGAATGAACCGCAGAATGAACCTTCGGCGTACAATTAACCTGTACCCAAGCATCCGTACATCCGTACATTTATTACAAAAGTTACATTGAAAGCGTAGTTTATCAATTTGTTTGGATTGCAAAATTTAACAAAGCAAGCTTTACATTTAAACTTACACTTATCTAGCTGAATGGGTCACTGAATGTCGTTTTAAATTATTTCTAGCTTTAAACTTGGCATTGCATATGTTGCATTTAAAATTCCTCTCATCCGAGTATGTTATTAAGTGAGTCATCAAATGGTATTTAAGTTTAAATGTCGCTTTGCAAATGGATAAATATCAGAATGTGTTAGCTTGTGTTTCTCCAAATAGTCTTTTACTTTAAATTTTGATTTGCAAATGTCACATTCAAAAGGATAAATATCCGAGTGTGCCAGTGCCTTTTCAAATTAAATTTTCTGCGATTGACAAGAAATGTCAGCATTTTTGACCGGTTGACAGGTCGCAAAACCCAATATTCTGGTATTTCAATTGTTTCAATAGTTGCTAAGGAATGAATGAATAACAATACGGGAATCACTTTCTCGGCCTAGTCCAGGAAAGTGATTCTCGTACTGCTGAACAATTGGAACAAAAAGACAAACATTTAATAGATATTTAACCGATCGCAGAAAAATTAGTATGTGTATTTCGGTGGAAAAGCACATTCTCGGCCTTCGGTGTCAACTTACACCGTCGGCCGAGAATGTGTCACTTTTCCACCTAAATACACAATATACTATTTTGTTTAAATTTTGCATTACATATATTACATTTAAAATTCTTCTCATCCAAGTGTAAATATCGGAATGTGTTAGTTTGTGAATCTCCAAATTGCCTTTCTGTTTAAATTTTGATTTGCATGTGTCACATTCAAAAGGATAAATATCCGAGTGTGTCGAAATGTGCTTGTTTCTATGAGTGTGCGCAAAGTAACTACTTTGCGCACACTTTCGAGTACGCAAAGAAACCCTTTCCTAAAAGTGTACGGATTTTTTTTTCCCGCACCCTATGCGCAAATTAACTACTTTGCACACACTTTTTTTTCTGGTACCCATAATAAAATCCGGGGGCCTTCTATTTTGGGGGGCAAAACCCTGCGAGAGCCCCCTATTTGGGAGGCGAAGCCACGCTGGAGCCCTATATTTGGGGGGCCAAGACCCGGGCCCCTTTTTTGGGGGGCAAAGTCCCGCGGAGAGGGTGCCGAAAAAAATGTTTGCCCGATTTAGGTATATCTAGTTAGTTATGACAAATTGTTGTTTTTGATGCCTAAAAAAATCAAAAATTTAAAAAAGACGTATAGACGTCGCACTCGTAGAAAAAATATTGTTCCTAACACGTGCGCAAAGTAATTTTCCCGCACTTAAAGCTTATCCTAACTGCGTTCGCGTGCGGGAAAACATAACTTTGCGCACTGATTAGGAAAACTACTATTTCAAATTATTTTTGTTTAAATTTGGCATTGCATATGTTGCATTTAAAATTCTTCTCATCCGAGAGTTAATATGTGTGCCTTCAAATCGCCTTTTCCTACAAATTGTTTTTTACAAGTGTCTCATTTGAAAATATCCATTTCGTTTTTGATGCCATCCTCTAGATGTTCATATATCATAAACCTGAAAATTCATAGTTGGAATTACACTAGGTAGGTGGGATTATTCGAGATTCGAAAAATTATTACACATGGAAAGTTGTGGTAGAATTGGTTTTATTACTCATACAGAGGGTTTAAAAATATTTTGGAATTTCACTGCAACTCTATCACTTATTCATTCTATATATGTGTATACCTAATATTACCATATACCACCACCTATACGCATAAATACCAAATATTATTATCTACAGGGTGGTCCAAATTGGACACTTCTGATCGCCCTCTAATGGCTAAACGGTTGAAGATATCAAAATGCGATATGCACCAATCATGATTTCATGAAATTTGACCCCCAGGGTCGGAGGTCAATTTTTTTTTTATCCCTAAAAATGAAGGGTGTTTCCATAAGAAATTGTCCAATTTGTACCACCCTGTACATGTACACCTATTATCAACAACTTAGTTGTAGTAGTTTAATTACAATGTTTCAAAATATAAATAATAATTGAAATTTAAATTATTGTTTTTTTTTTTGTTTTATTTATTTATTTCTTTATTTATTTATTTTTTTCCTGGTCTAGTAGATTATAGTACAGGGTATTAGGATTAGTTTACTATCATCTGATTGCAGATTACTTCTAATCTGGGATGAGTCGTTTGACATTTCCGAACGCAAATCATTTGTATAAGGTATCTCGAACCTAAGCTAACTTATAGTTTGAAATGTTTCAAAAAAGTGATAAAAACATTAATAAACTAACCTAAAATACCAATCAGCTGATAAGGAGTATCCACCAACCCACCTCAAAAGCGATGTTAGGGAGATCACAACATATGGGATAAATAAAGTTAATCGGGTTACTTTCCGAACGAATTATTCCGATTAGATCAGTTTACGAACCTGTGATGGATTAGTGATCCGATAAATCGAATCGGAGTTTCAGAAAACTCTTAAAAAACGATAAAAACAAAATCAAAACACCGGGATTCGCCTGAATCCTGGTACGTGTGTGTCATATGATATGGATATCGTCATCAGAACTACCGGTAAAAAATGTGTTACCGGTACTGAAATTCTAGGCACAGCGTTTAAATTACCACTGGTATTAACTTCTGCGTTGTATGTTCCATTTTAAGTTTTTCGCATCCAAACGCCTTAATATGTGATTTTTCAAATTGCTTTCTCGTTTAAATTTTGCTCTACAAGTAGCACATTCAAAAAGATAAATATCCGAATGTGTTAGTTTGTGACTCTTCAATTCGGCTTCTCGTTTAAATTTTGTTTTGCAAGTGTCACATTCAAAAGAATACATATCCTAGTGTGTCAGTTTATGATTCGTCAATTGATATTTACGTTTAAATTTTGCTTTGCAAGTTTCACATTTAAAAGGATAAATATCCGAGTGTATTTGATAATGCCTCTTCAAAAAGCGTTTTTGTTTAAATTTTGCGTTGCAAGTGTCACATTCAAAAGGATAAATATCGGAGTGTGTCAATTTGTGATTCTTCAATTCGCCTTTTCGTTTAAATTTTGCTTTGCACGTGGCACATTCAAAACGATAAATATCCGAGTGTATTAGTTGGTGCTTCTTCAAATACTGTTTTGATTTAAATTTTGCTTTGCAAGTGTCACATTCAAAAGGATAAATATCCGAGTGTATTAATTGGTGTCTATTAAAAAGGTGTTTTTTTTTAAATTTTGCCTTACAAGTTTCACATTCGAAAGGATAAATATCCGAGTGTATTACATAATGCCTCTTCAAAAAGCGTTTTTGTTTAAATTTTGCGTTACAAGTGTCACATACAAAAGAATAAATATCCGAATGTGTTAGTTTGTGATTTTTCAATTCGCCATTTCGTTTAAATTTTGCTTTGCAAGTGTCACATTCGAAAGGAAAAATATCCAAGTGTGTCCCTAAATGAAATTTCAAATTTGATTTAGTTTTAAATAAAGCATTGCAAGTGTAACATTGGAATTTTCTAAAAACATCTGGTCCTGACGAATTGGCATCTCTTGAATATTTCTCTTTCTTTATAAATATTCCTTTATCTCGATCTATCAATTCAATATCTGATACTTCTATCTCATTTTTAATGTCATCGTCTGGATATTCAATAATCATAAGCCTAAAAAAAAACATCATTTATTATCTATTTCAATGCTATTTGATAAGGAAATGTGCTAAATTTACCTGTACCTTTGGACTACAGATTGTGAATAGGATATAGTTAGATTTTGAAATTATATACATATGTATAGGTGGGATGAATATTCCAAAAATTAATACATCTATTATGCTTATTTTCTAGTAGATATAATATTTATTATGATTCATACAAATGTGTTGCTTCACTTACTTAAATACAGTGAGCACGTAAAGATTGGAATAGAACCTATAAAATATACAGGGTGAATATTTTTCAAAAAACCTCGGACACGTGAGACATGTCAATTTTTGATTTTATTGGCCGTTTTTTTGATGATAATACCATATATACAGGGTGACCCAAAAACAAGTTATGATAGCTAACTTTATTTTTTTTAAATGAAAACACCAATTTCCTATACCTATCTTCAACTGTTTCGGAAATATTGACAGTTGAAAATTGACTTTTTTGCAACTTTGACAGGCTGTAAAACCTGAACTGTTATTTTTAGAGCAAAGTCGATCACACATTCTTGCCTTAGTTTTCCATAAACTATCATTTGACACCAACTTTGAATTTAATTCATGGTTGAAAATTCCGGCGAAATTTAATCTCTGGTTAAATTTAAAGTTGGTGTCAAATGATAGTTTATGAAAAACTAAGAATGTATGATCGGTTTTGCTCTAAAATTAACCGTTTAGGTTCTACAGCCTGTCAAAGTTGCAAAAAAATCAATTTTCAACTGCCAATATTTCCGAAACAGTTGAAGATATGTAAGTATAAAATAAAAAATTGGTGTTTTCATTTAAAAATATAAAGTTAGCTGTCACAACTTGTTTTTGAATCACCCTGTATACATAGTATTATCATCAAAAAAACAGCGACTAAAATCAAAAATTGACGTGTCCAAAGTTTTTTGAAAAATATCCACCCTGTATATTTTATAGATTTTATTTCAACCTTCACGTGCTCTCCCGTATAATGTAATGACCCGGAAAAATAGACCCATAATTTACAAGGACTTATGGCCGTTTGCACCGACCATTTTAAGGAAGCCTTAGGCAAAAATACAAATTCGGCTTTATTTTTAAGTGAACCTTAATATTCGGAAGTTTTATTTTTTATGGTAAGGATTTTAACGGAAAAATACATAGGGTAAGGGCGCTATTAGATTCGGGGTCTCAATCAAGTTTGATGACTTCAGAATTACAAAATTTATTAGGGCTCACTAGGAAGCATATGAACATCACAATTTTAGGTTTGGTGACAGTAGTACGGATGCTGAGATATATGTATTTTATTGTTATTCAACACATTGTTGATGCTAAATGGACATTCAAAATTATTGCACATTTAAATTTTACAGAGCAAGCATTAAATTAAAACTTACAGTTATTCAACTGAATGCGTCACTGTTTCTCATTCGAATATGCCTCATTATGTGTTCCTTAAATTTTTTTTTTTGTCTAATTTTTGCTCTACAAGTGGCACATTCAAAAAGAAAACTCGAGTGTATTAGTTGGTGACTTTTCAAATTGCCTTTTCGTTTAAATTTTGCTTTGTAAGTGTTTCATTAGTTATAACCCATGAGAACTCCAATTCAGTATTTATTCTATTCAGCTTATTTTTTATATTATAAAAGGAGTAATTTTTAGTTTTAAGACAGTTCTATTGTAGTAGTCAAATAAAGTTTTTTAAAAACGCTCTCTCGTGTACACCCCTCGTAAGTGGCGCAATCGGTAGGATTTTAACGGAGACTTCGGTGAAAACAACCCGGTTCAATCGAAAATTTGGATTTTGCGGGCCGTATAAAAACCAATCGTCTTTTCGTGCTAACGATTTACCCTCAAATCGAGAAATACGTTCGTGGTATACGAAAGACTTTTGACGAACAGTGAACTCGCGACCAGGGATCGGAACACAAATCGTCCATCAATCCTATTGGTGCGGATAGCGGAACTACATCGTCCAAAATCTATAGAAGCTAAATCCAGGTACTTCAAGATCAATTTGGTATTGCTGTAAGTGATCCATTATTCTTTTTCTTTTATTTTTATTTTTTGATTCTATTGATATATTTGTTTGGTCGATCTGGAAGGTGATAACGAGCTTGAGAATCTTAGAAATATCTTTAACAATAATTTAAGACCTAATAATCAGATTCAAAATCTTGTTATTATGGCCAACCCAAATTATCAGCTTATTAGATACCAAGCCGACAATATTCCAAATTTTGATGGTAACACCAAAACACTTGGCAGATTTTTAACATTATGTGATTTCCTACAGAATCACCAAAATCGACAAAATGCCGCCGATCCAATAAACATCTCTTTGTTCGATAGGTACGGTAATTTGTAAATTGAGAGGTAGAACTGGCGAATTAATTGCTTTTCACACGGAAGTCGATACCTGGCAGGAAATTAAAGATTTGTTAATTGTCACATTTTCTGATCAAAGAACCGAAGATTGTCTTGTCCAATCAATATGAAACCAGATAAGAACGAATCCTTACATTCTTTTGGATTAAAATTGAAAGATTCTAGAAGTTTATTATTTGCTAAAATTAATAGGTCTAACGATCCTGCTAATATAAAAACTCTAAAAATCGAAAAATTTGATAATCTGTGTCTAAAAACTTTCATTAACAATTTGAATTACCATATGCAGTTAGTGGTAAAATTAAGAGACCCAGACTCTCTTGAACAAACTCTCGTATTTGCACGAGAAGAAAATTCCAAACAGTATAGAAACAGGTCTAATCAAAACTCAAGAAATATGCCTAGTAACAACGTCAATAATAAGAATAGGCCTGAATCAAGTTTCAACAATACACTTGGACATTATTCTGCTAATATTCCAAGAATGCCTATTAACGCCATTCAATAATAACCCCTTTTATCGACCAAATAATCCGTTTAACAACCAAAACTTTGCAAGACTAAATTTCCCAAATATGCCATTCAATAACCAATTCCAAAGACCTCAAAATTTCAATAATTTCAATAGACCATTTCAAAGACCCAATATCACCCAAAACAATAATACCCCAGCACCAATGGACACATCATCAAGTGTCACTATAAGACCAAATACAGTTAAAAGATCTCGCCTAAATAATTTTACTGTGCAAGAACTTTCGAATCAATCAGTGAATACTCTGTCCCCTAACACTATCACCGAAACTCAAACTCAAGACCCAAATATTGACGTTAACTCTATTCCCAATAATGACGAACAATTCGATTTCAGTAATTATTTCCAAACGCCAAATTCTGAAATGTTCATATTATTACACAAAAATACTCTTTAATTGATTGCTAGAGAGATATTTAGCTATCTAGTTGTAGCCACAGTGTAGCTATATTTTCCAAAAAGGCAACTTGGAAGTATTCAATTCTTTTTAGACACTCATGTAGGTGGTTGGGTGCACTCTTGGAAAGCCAGTCATTAAAGGATTTATGAGAATTCGGTCAATAGTTGATTAGTATAGGCCTAATAATAGTCGAGGAGCCAAGTTAATTATCTGGACACTTAGGCGGCGAGCACGAGCTGAAACTTTGTGATGACATGTTTTTTATGTTTATAATGAGCATTTACTTTACATCCATTAACAAAAAGATAACTTATTAGAACTGACTTTCATTTTTCAAATTCCTGGATTATGCGTCAGGTTTTCATGTAAACAAGTAAATTAAGTACAGGGTGGTCCACTATAAGTAAATTGATCTTCTGTTGATATTGAAGTTTTATAAATTACTTTTTCTATTTTGGTGTCATATCGAAGTCTTTTCGACACTAAAAGTAGTTTCGAAAAGAAGCTCTTTGTGACACTCCTTTTTTACTTATCGGAGGTTGGTAACACTGGCTGACTGATGGCCATCGAACTGTCATTCGCGATTTTATAATAGAAGATTTCTATATTTGGCATGTAGTGTTACCAACCTAAATATATGAAATCGAAATATGAGAATAAAATTTCCAAGAAAAATTTGTTTTTTTTAATTAAACAATCCCAAAATAGAAAAAATAGTATAAAATATTCGTTTCATAAGACATTTTATCGCACTCGCCCTTTAGAAAACTCGCCTCCGGCTCGTTTTCTAATATTTTCTACTGACATTTCATAATACGCTATTAAACGATTAAAATCTGTATTATAATGAACTTCATTACGATACAGATTTTCATTATAATACTCATTTTTAATATTATACAATGTTGATAGATGGCAGCACTAGTTAAGATATTAAACATTTTTAACGGTAATTTTGCGTAAAACAATTATTTTGATAAGTATAAAAAATACTTCGAATTGTTTAAAAGTTACCTAAAGTTTGGGACAAAGAATAATTATTATGGAAATAATGAGTGATAAGGAAGAATTTTTACTTTTGTCATTATTATACATTGTCAATAGATGGCGCCACCAGTTAAGAAATTATAGCTACTACTGCTATGTGTTTGCTTGATATATCACCAGCGAATGAAAACACTGTTTTACTAATAACTCCGGTTTAATTCTGGGCACTGAACATACAAATTAATCTAAATACTTTTATTTTCTCAACAACAACACGATATCATCATTGCGCGGCAACAAGCTGACTTCAAGTAAACAACAACCTGGGACAGCTGTCTTCTGTCACGTCACGTCAGGCCGCCAGGGTTGTACACAATAGTTGAGCCATCCAGGGTTGAACACAACGGACTCGCGGAACAATGACGCCACATCTACTCCCCTCCCAGTGACGAAGCCACTTGTGGGAGGAACGAAACCTTCTTTTTTGAGTAAGTGCGAAGAGGGCGGTCCATGGTGAAGGATGACGCTGGGTGATTCTCCAGGGTGGATGAAACGGTATCGGGTTTAAGGGTGTAGGCTGGCTTCAGGGCGTCCACAGAGACAGTCTTCTCAACGCCATTGATTCGAATGCTGTACACTCGGTCATTTATTCTCTTGACGACTTCATGTGGGCCAGTGTAGGGCGGTTCGAGCGGGCGACGAACAGAGTCCACTCGGCGGAAGACATGACTGCAAGTTGCGAGGTCCTTGAGGATGAAGCAGCGAGATTTGATATGGTGAGCCGTAGGTGTTGGGCGGACTTTCCTGATGTGGTCCCGGTATTTTTCGAGGAAGACTTGGGGATCAGCTGGGGGTGACTCAGAGGTGAAGAATTCACCAGGTATACGCAGGGGTGTCCCATAAAGGAGCTCCGCTGGTGAGGCATTCAGGTCTTCTTTCAGGCACGTACGCAGACCCAGAAGAACGGTCGGAAGCACTTCCGTCCAGGGCGTGGGTGCTTGACACATAAGGGCTGCCTTCAAAGTCCTATGGAAGCGCTCTACGATGCCATTGGACTGCGGGTGATAGGGCGTGGTGTGGATTACCCGCGCTCCTACAAGGCGTGCAAGAGCCGAAAATAGTGAAGATTCAAATTGCGTGCCCTGGTCAGTTGTGATGGATAGTGGCGTTCCATAGTTGCAAATCCAATTGACATAGAGAGCAGACGAGACGGTGTCAGCTTCCATGTTCTGGAGGGGTACTGCAACAGGCCATCTAGAAAATCGATCAATTATGGTTAAGCAGTAACGAAATTTGTTGACTGGTGGTAAAATGATGAGGTCTAGGTGAATATGCTCGAATCTGTTGTCAGGTACGGTGATGTGCTGTGGTGCGAGACGATTGTGTCGTTGAATTTTGGATTTTTGACACTGAATGCATTGGCGGGACCACTAGAGGGCGTCCTTCTTGATTCCAGGCCAAACAAATTTTTCTTTGAGGCTTCGAGCAGTGACTCGGCCGCTGGGGTGTGCCAAACCATGCACAACATCAAAAGCTTTGCGTCGGAGACTTGTCGGAATGTAGGGTCTGATGCGATCTGAAGAGATATCGCAGAGGACGTTGGCGTTTTCAATAACAAGCTGTTGCAGATTGAGCGATGATTCTTGTGGCGTATCTTGGTCTTCAAGCTGTGCGGCTTCGATGGCTTTAGGAGACAGTGACGTTGGCATGGAGATAGCGTTAATACGAGACAGGGCGTCAGCAACGGCGTTGTGTTCTCCCTTGACATAGACGATTTCTGTGCTGAATTGTGAAATAAAGTCCAGTTGATGGAGCTGTCTGGGGGATGCTTTTTCAGCGCGCTGAGCAAAGGCGTATACCAGTGGGCGATGATCAGTTTTGATGATGAACTGGCGTCCTTCCAGCTGGTGACGAAAGAACTTTATTGCAGCGAAAATCGCTAGCAGCTCGCGATCGTAGGTGCTGTATCGCGTTTCGGTGGGACTCAACTTGCGGGAAAAAAAACCTATGGGCTTCCAGCAGTCGTCGATCAGCTGTTCAAGTGCAGCTCCAATGGCGAAGTCCGAGGCATCAGTGACGAGTGCGAGACTTGCAGAGGGTGAGATGAAGCTGGTAAAAGTCGCTTTGACAATGCTTTCTACACAGTCTTGGTAGGCCTTCTCTGAGCTGGGTGTCCAAGGGATGGGCCGTTTGTCTTTTTTCTTGGCACCCTTCATAAATGCATTGAGAGGGGCTTGAAGTTCAGCGGCCTTTGGAATACAGCGACGGTAATAATTGAGCATTCCCAAAAACTTACGAAGGTCAGAGATGGTCTCTGGCTTGGGGTAAGAAGCGATGGCTTGGATCTTGGAATCAGGTGGTTTGTATCCGAGCTTGTTGATGGAGTAGCCGAGGTACATAACTTCTGACTTGTTGATTTGGCACTTGCTGAGGTTGATAGTGAGTTTGTTCTCACGCAGTACATTAAAGATTTTGCGTAGATGTTGCAGATGTTCCTCATGGGAATCCGAGAACACTATCAAGTCATCAATGTAGCATGCTGCGAAGTCAATACCACGGAGAAGGTTGTCCATATGACGTTGAAATGTCTGAGTGGCATTGCGCAGGCCTGGAGGCATACCCAGGAACTCAAAAAGCCCAAAAGGAGTAGTTATCGCTGTTTTGGGTATGTCCGCTGGTGCTACAGGAATTTGGTGGTAAGCTCGAACCAGGTCAATGACAGTGAAGACACTTTTCCCATGCAGCCGCTGAAAGATGTCTTCTGGTAGTGGTATGGGGTACCGATCTGGCACAGTCTGGGAATTGAGCCTCCTAAAATCACCTGTGGAACGCCATCCACCTTGCTTTTTCTGGACCATGTGTAGAGGACTGGCCCATGGACTGCTGGAGGGACGGATAACAGCATGATGCAACAGGAGGTCGAAATCCTCTTTAGCAATCTTTAGTTTCTCTGAGTTTAGCCGACGTGGACGGTCATTGACTGGCGGTCCAGTGGTGACTATGTGGTGATGAGTTCCTGTAGGGGCGTCCACTGATGGGGCTGACCTTGGACGGGTGATGTCAATAAACTCTTCCAGCAACTTGCTATAGGGTTGACTGAGTGTAGGAGGTGCATATTCTGCATTATTGACAGTGGAAACAGTATGAAGTTCGGTTTCATGCATTTCAGCAGGAGAAGACAGTGAGGTGAGAGAGTCCAGAAGGCGCTTATGCTTTAAATCAGGAAGGAGGCCATGATGTGAAAGCAGGTCGGCACCTATGATTGCTGATTTGACGTCTGCAATGATAAATGCCCACTTGAAGGATCTGCGGAGTCTAAAATTGAGGTTAAGAAAGTGTTGACCATACGTTTTGATAACTGTTGCATTGGCTGCATATAGCATGAGGTCAGCAGGGAGAAGTATTCGTTGAAAGAAGCTTCTTGGAATCAAGGATACAACGGAACCACTGTCGATAAGGAACTTCATGCCAGTGACCTTGTCTATGACGTGCAGGCGACTTTCTTTAGATGGGAGGCAGGTGCTGTTGACATTGCTGTCGCTTACCACCTGAACAGGCGACAGCATATTTAGTTTTCCTGGCGCGGAGATGCTAGTGGCAGCTGAGACACATTTTTGGGCCCGGGCACCGAATTTTCGATGATATCGGCATTCTCCAGAAGTGACAGAACGCTCACGTGGTTGTCGACTGGTAGAGGTGAGACTCTGTCTGATGGCAGAAGTGAGGTCCTTCTGAGCAATGGTTAGTTCTGTGATGGCTTGTCTGAGTTCGTTCAGCTCGGAGGCTACTGAAGAACCATGTCCATGCTGGCGAGAGCTCTGGTTGACGGCCATGACACTGCCACCAGGGATGTTTGTCATGAGCTCATCAGCTGCAGCAGCTAGTTCGTTAAGTGAATTGGCCTTGAAAATTTTCAGCAAGTGCTGAATGCTGACAGGCAGAAGGGCCAGCCATCGTATGCGGAGCACGTCTTCTGTAGCACGATTGCCGGCAAGGGCTCGCATTTCACGAAGCAACTGTGAGGGTTTTCGGTCACCTAGTTCTAGATCAGTGAGCAGTTTGTGCATCTGAGAGTCTTCGGAGGCTGTTAGTCTACTTATTAGGTTAGACTTGAGATTTTGGTACTTATCTTGAGGTGGTGGAGCCTTAAAGATGTCTGCAACTTCCGTGATTGTGTCCGGGTCCAGTGATTTTACCAATTGATAGTACTTGGTGCTATCGGACTGTATACGGTGGGCTTGAAAGACTGATTCAATCTGCAGGAACCATAGGTCTGGATGAGAACGCCAAAAGGGTGGCAGATTGCAGTTGTAAACTGCGTCAATGGCATAACTCTGCTGCTGGTTGAGCATCATGGGGGCTGGCAACGAATTTACTACTGGTTGGGCATATGCTTGCTGATAGCTCACCGGGTGATTTGTTGGATTAAAATGCACCGCGGGATCAAATGCTGTACTGCCGTGAGGGCCAGAAGGTTGAGGCATAGGAATACTCACTGACGAACTCCTGTCTGGTTGCTGGTTGGTAAAAGAGCTGTTTGCAGCCAATTGCTGATCAGGATCTACTGAGGAGTCGAAATTGCTTTGCATCTTGATTTTTTTAGTAGTCAGACACGTCTTTTAGGTTAGAGGCCGAGTGGTACGCGGAGATATATCACGTCGGGGTCACCAGTTATAGCTACTACTGCTATGTGTTTTGCTTGATATATCACCAGCGAATGAAAACACTGTTTTACTAATAACTCGGTTTAATTCTGGGCACTGAACATACAAATAAATCGAAATACTTTATTTTGTTAACAACAACACGATATCATAATTGCGCGGCAACAAGCTGACTAGAAGTAAACAACAACCTGGGACAGCTGTCTTCTGTCACGTCACGTCAGGCTGCCAGGGTTGTACACAATAGTTGAGCCATCCAGGGTTGAACACAACGGACTCGCGGAACAATGACGCCACAAAATTTTGATTTTTTTTTTTTTTGAATGATGACAGCACTCTGTTTATGGCTTTTCCATGGTAATTTAGCGAAAAACAATAATTTCATGAAAAAAATACTTCGAATGGACCTTTCTCATTTTACCTGTGCTGCGCGCGCAACTTGTGGGTGACAGATTATAAAATTGCCATTTGAATGAACGCGGTCTGACCCTGACGTTTTTTAAGTTAACCTCAATAATCAATCAATATTGCTGATAATTATTACAAACACTGTTTATTATACAATGGTTCAAGTGTGTTGTGTGAGATCTTGTCAGAGTGAGGCGAAAAAGAAGTGAAACCTTTCTTTTCACAAGTTCCCAAGCAATCAAATTTTAAGAAAACAATGATTACATGCTTTCAACCTGACTGAAGACGATTTAAGTTGGAACAGAGTTTTGAGGGTTCGTAAAATAACGATATCTATATCAAATACAATAATAATTGTAAAATTAAAGGTTTGTTAGCACTTGCAAATTCGTACTTCTCAAAGTTTTCTAAACTTTTCCCCCGCATATTTGTCATATTCACATTTAATAATAAACAAAAACAGAAACATAACCGAAATTGCACAATTTGACAAGTGGAACCAATCAAAGTCATTCCACACAGGTATCGCGTATCATTATATGTGTCTCTTTCTTTATTACATAAATTTTAATAAACTATTCTTGTTGTTCATTGCATGAGAAAGGTCCATTGTTATTAAAAGTTACCTAATGTTTGGGATAAGGCATTATTATGGAAATATTGAGTGATAACGAAGAATTTTCACTAACACCTCCAGAAATTACAGAAAGGGCGACAAATGCAGGTAATAATATACTACCGGACAAGTCCAAGAAAATTTGCGAAAAATTATATGGACAATTTATGGATTGGAAACACCAAAAACACATCGTCCTTCTCAGAAAATGTTTTTGATAGTATATTTTGAAGAATTACAACAAAAAATGAAACCCTCAACTGTATGGATTACCCAATTATAACATCTCTATTCAAAGTTAAGCGTAATGTTGGCATATCGAGGGCTGAAACGCAGGACCTCGTAACTAACATTTTCGACGAAATCGGGTTTTTGATGTAGTTGTCTTCTTTTATGTGAGCGCCATCTATTTTCGAAAGGACAAAATTCTACAAAAATTATTTATTTGTGAAAATAAATGAAAACAGTAACTCGTAACTTATTGCGCTGGGTTTCCCGAAGCATAACCTCGTAAATACAACACTGTTCAGGTTGGCGCCATTTAGGTATTGTCAAGGTAAGTGCTTTTGAGAATTCTTAGTATCAAAATATTATGAAAACTAATGTGTAGGGTTGAATTTTGCTATTAATTGTTTAATTAGACAATAATCTTTATTCTGGCATAATAATTTTCCGGATATGGAAATCATTTTAGGTGAAATTTCACATTTAATTACAGGTGTTAGATACGAGGTCCTGCTCCATAATATTTTCGTCAAGGAAGACCTCGTAACTACAACAATGTTAAGTTTGGGCCATTTAAGACTAGTCAAGGTGAGTGGTTTGTGGTTTTGTGAATAGTATGTGAATAATGTGAAATAACTAATGTGTAGGGTTAAATTTTGCTGATAATTATCAAGGTAAACAATAATCTTAATAGTCCCATAGTGAATTTCCTGGATTGTTGATGATTTTACGTGAAATTTTCCATTTTTAATTGCAGATGTTAGTTACGAGGTCATGTTCCACATTGCTCTAGAGAAGATACGAGGTACTGCTGCCTAAAAATGTCTAGTCGCACGAAAAAAATTTTGGAATTGGCCAAACTAGCACATTCTAGCGAAAATAATACTGAAGAAAATGATTCTCTTCAAGAAATCAGTGAAATTGAACTATCAGGAAATATTCTTTTAAATAAAGCCTTATCTCCAGAAGATATTTCTAATATCATCAGAGAAGTCGAGAATGTCTTTGATAACGATAATGCCAGCGATAATCCTGAAAATAGTATTAATAGTGCTGAAAATCACAATCACAATGAACAATACCATCCCGGAATCGGAAATAATGAAACCATACACGAGGTTAACGAAATTGGAACACGACAACTAGATGAAGCCTTAAGTTCAGAAGATATAATTACTATTATTATCAATGAAGCCGAGATTGTCTTTGATATTAACGAAAATCCAAGCGATTGTCATAATAACAGTGCTGTTTTGTCAGACATAACAAACGTGGTTAATTGGCAAAAAGAAAATCAAACTCACGATAAACAATCTCATCTCGTAAGTAATGATATCAAACAAAAGGTAAATG